>JAODKN010000079.1:7383142-7393991 GCA_026774425.1 Petrocephalus zakoni
TTATTTTTTAATTTTGCCCATTTTTGGGGCCCCGCGGCGGGGGGGGGGGGGGGGGGGGGGGGGCTCCTTCGCGTGTGGTTGACATGTGACCCCTTGTATCTGTTGTCAGGGGCGAAAATGGCTGGTTGGGGAAGCTGTCAGTAGGGTCCAAACATTCTTTTTTTCCAGGCGAGATGGCAGGATGTATGCGATTTTCACCTCCCTTGTCCACCCCCCTACAAAACCACCCCTCTGAGCACTGGAAGACAAGATAATAAGACACTCTGAGTGCGATTTAGCGCCATATTGGCCGGCAGGCGGCCCGCGTCGGAGCCCGCGTGCGCTTAGCGACGTCCCCGTCACACACTTGTCAAAGTGGCCGGAGACAAAGGGCCTCATTTCACACACTTAGCGGCGCGGTGAAATGGCCCCGCACTTATCTGGGGAGTCACTCCGGCAAGGTCACCGCGGAGAGCGTAAAAAGGGGGGAAGCGAGCGGCGGTAATGGGGGTGATCGCTGGCTGTTTGGGCCCAACAACAGCAGGAAAGATGAGGATGTTTTCCTGACGAGATGAGAGTCCAGAGGTGCGGCAGATAAAGGATGGGTGTGATGTATTTGTGAAATAACTAGACGCTTATGCCTAAATCTACAACCGGTCCTGAATGACCAAAACAGGTGGATGGATAGATAGATAGATCGATGGATGGTTGGATAGATAGATACATACATAGATAGATAGATAAATGGATGGATCAATGGATGGTTGGATAGATGGATGGTTGGATGGATAGATGGATGGATGGTTGTTTAGATAGATGGATAGATGCATGGATGATGGATAGATAGATAGATGGATGGATGGATGGAGGGTACTTTCTTAGTGCATCAATAAACAGAGTTTACCACCATGCCATTCATGCATTTTTTTGAGCCCCTTAGTTTTAGGGGCCAACCGTTGGCCGCAAAATGTCAGTGGGGAGGTGGGTCCCAAGTGAGTGGGACCCCAAGAACAACGAACTTGCACAAATACAAATATAAATGTGCAACATGTACATGATTATGCAGAGATGCAAAGAGACCTCTAGACTTGAGTGTAAAGCAGAACATCAGAGGGAGTCATACACGTTTTGGTGACCATCATCTGGAATGCCTCGTCCCTGTCCTGCTCAGGACTTAACTCCCAGAGCTATTTGTCATTGGGCGGTTGAGGGAGGGGCTGGAGATTTATTGGGCTACGTTCAGTGTTACACCTAAATTGACCCTGTAGGGAGTTTTGCCTTCAGCGGGACCTTGGGAGCCATAATGAGGATTGAGGATCTCAGAGGAGCTTCTCAGTGCTGGGGCTGCTCGCTCCCTGGTCCTCCATCCCATCAGCAGCGCCCCCTGATGGGTAATCCATGCATTACGTTTCCTTAATCATAGCTTTGTGTGTACTGGCTACCCTGAGCATGCGATTACATGTTTAAGATTTGAGGCTTTGGAGAGGTTAGAAGGCAGCCAGGTGGATGCGAGGCCATCTCAGGCCTACAACAAGGCATATAACTATACGTAGCTCAGAAAGGATACGGTGAGAAATCGAGAGACACAAAAACTCATTAAATGAGCGGTTGGACAGAGCTCAGTTAGAGCATAGCTCTCAGTGTCTGTGGGTCATATCAAAGTGCACCGTATGTTTCCTCACACTCTGTCCTTCAGGCTCTTTTATTATTTATAAGGCTCCGTATATGAGCGATGACCAGCACTAATACATGACACTCTGTCCTTCTTGGGACTTGATTTCTTCTGAATTTGGAAATTGAGCGGTGGAGGTAGTGGTGGTAGTTATTATGTGACATTTTGTTCTTTTTGCTCTCGAGGAAGCCGATGGAGGCTTCTGAAGCTGCACCAGCAATCATGGCCTTCAAAGCTTCAGCGAGAAGCATCCCTCACCCCACATCCGTCCTTTATCTCACTCTCGGCTTCTCAGTTCGTCTCCCAGCCACCTCCCTCTCCCCAGCCCTGTCACCCCCTTGCCACAACAGGGGCCCAGGGAGCCGGTGACAGCAACGGTAATAGTTCGCTATTAGAGGGGGAATCCTTCGTTTTCCATAAAGGAGCACGCCGGACCACAGGCTTCTCCAGCGTCCCTGTGTCTCCTAGGTGACGTCGTCATGGCGACATAGTGGTGAGCCGTTCCTGTCGACGACGCTGGCCTTTCCTCCATGCCAGGGGCCCAGAGGTACCGATGGGAGATTAGACTGCAGGGAATTTCTGAGGGCTTCGCCGTGTTGGAAGATGGAAGCAGGGTCCAGGGCCGCTGTGCCACGGGGAGCTTGTAGGGCACTGTCTGAGGCAGGACCAGCACCAGAACAAATCAGACACTGAATGCAGTAAATCATGGGTGTATTTATCTGCTGAGGGACAGCGCTCTGAAACACATGCCCACCATCCGACATCGGCAGTAGTTACGCCTAACGTCCCAGCACTCTGGAAACCGTCGGATTATTTCCCGCGTTCGAAGGCTAATGTCTGCGGGTGCTGCATTGGGTCTCTGCCGCTGGAGGGTATTAAAAGGGCATCTCAAATACATTTAGCGGGAAACATCCCATAAAATGAAATGGGCTGTATGTATCAATGGGTTTTACAATGCGAGAGCCCGGCTCTTTATCAGAAACACGTGTGAAGGGCATTCTGCTCCCTCCAGCGGCTGAGCTTCTGTGTCTGTGTGCAGCTCTGAGGCCCGGGAGTGCGCAGAGCGGCCAGATGAATCGATGCTCATCTCCGCCCGATGACCATAATCATCCGTGGAACTTATTTGTGCAAATGATTGGTCTGTTTTGTGTGATTAAGTCGTGCTTTTTGCCTCCAGCAGCATCTTAGACAAAATGTTCGAGACACTTCGATCGTGTCGGAATACATTTGTATGAAATTTATTGTCATTATTTTAATTATTATTATAATTAAAACTACTATTGCCAAGGAATGGCAGCAGTGACTGTAAAAAGAAATTGCTTTTTGGAAACATCATAATTTTCTTCCGTGTGTTAGAATGCTGCTAATTATGGGTTTAATGTGTTTTTATTTCTGTTATCAAAACTGTTGTATCCAAACTGTTTGCGCGTATTCCTGGCCAAGTTCAGCGCTGTTTGACACCTGTGGAGTATTTTCTGCGCACACTTTCTGTGTGTGTGTGTGTGTGTGTGTGTGTGTCAGTTATGTATATATTATGTTGTGGTGACCAAATGTCCCCCTAATGTGATAAAGACTGTGATTTTTTTGGCCCCCACAAGGGAAACACAATTTCAGAAAAGTCAGTCAAAAAACTAACAAAACCAAAAGTCTTGTACTTTGGTTACATGTGGTTAGGGTTAGGGCTGGGTATGAGTTAAGGGTGTCATTGTTGGAATTAGGGTTCTTCCCATAGAAATGAATGCATGGTCCCTAAAAAGATATGAGTACAACCACGTGTATGTGTGTGTGGTGGCGTGTGTGTGTGTGTGTGCGCGTGTGTCTCCCATCACGTTACATGGGTCAGTCTCTGGCTGATGTCCAGTAAGCATACACCCAGTGACCATGTCATTAACTATCCAGAACCACTTCAAGGACGAGTCGTCCGTCCGGAGGAGCCATTCAGCACGCCGCTGTTGTCCTGCACTGTCATTCTAGGCTGTCCCGTTGCCCCTAATGAGGCTGGCCATCCTCCTCTGACCTGTCTCATTAGCAAGGTGTTTTCGGGAACAGAACCATCACTGACTGGATGATTGACTCCAAGTACCATTAATGTATCATGGGGGGGGGGGTGTGATTTATTTCAAGAGAAACCCATAAAGAAACGTTGGGCCAGTCAGAAGGCCGAGGGGCAGCGACGTGTCCCACCCATGTCTATCATGCCCTCTGGGTCCGTGACTTCGAGTCCAGCCAGGGCTCAGCGGCTTTGTAGGCACTGACAGATCGGGGGGGCGCCTCTCCGAGTGTCCGAGGCGGTCCTGGAGAGGCCCGGTGGATGTCCGAGCCCCGGGTGGTGCCAAATGAGGCCCTCACAGCTACAGGCCATGCCAAAGGTCCTCGCTCCAGTAGCTGTCTCCCAAAATAGCCGGCAGAGCGGCAGAATATTTTTAGACTCAGCGCTTGGAGTTGAGGATTGATTGATTTTTTTTTTCTTTCATTTTTTTCTTCTTCTGTTGCCCACGGTTATGCATCCTTTGCAAAAACGCCCGACATTAGCGGCAACGCCTCAGCGTTCCCCCGATCCTGTGTGACAGACGCTTCTCGCTTTCTGGCCAGGGTTCGGAGTTCACAGATTGCGAATGATTTGTGTCCTGCTGCCGTAACGATCTGTTTGTCCACCTGTTCATTTCCTCCTGAATCCCCAGTGAAGCGTTTATTCTCTAATTCTCATGATCAGCGAAGGCGGTCTTTAATCTTAATATTCTCCGTCCATTTGATGGAAGACATCTATTTTAAATTAAGGTTAAAATTTTATTTCAGGCTTTCCCTAAAAGCATTCCTATGTCCTCACACGTAAATGTGCTGTTGGCAGTCTTAAGTTCCTCATTATGATTGCCTATTAAAAGTTCCCCTTAATATTCTCGGTAAAATGTGTGATTAGTCCAACCCCCCCACCCCGCGTGACAAGCAGGGAGGTGGAGGGCCCCCAGCCTCAGCCTCAAGCCCTCATAATTTTAGCCTCTTGAGGAAAGGCGATTATTGGCAATAATGTGAGCAGGTCCAGAGACATGAGCCGGAGACGTGGCTGTTTGAGACATGAGCGAGCTTCTAGAGTCAGGAGGGAGGCTCAGGTAAACCGATTAGAAAACGCACAATATACAGACTCGCGTCCGAATCAGTTAAATGTAGCCGGACCCTCCCAACACACATCATCTTTCTGTCGGGTAATTTAGTAAGTTATATGGGCCCTGGACCACGGGGGTATCGTAAATATGTTACGTTTGATAAATTACACAATATTATTAAAACCGAGCCTCGCATTCGGGGTGAAGGTGTGGCTGCCAATGCAATAAAATGCAGGAAATATTGGGGGTGGGGGTTCATTGCTTTTCTTTTGTCAAAATATTTGTAGGGGGGCCGACAACGAATCAGTCTGGAGGCGAATCAGTCTGGAGGCTGTGCCTGTTTGCGGGGGTGGCGTTCAGCTCACTGCTGGGCACCAGGCCTGGGTTGCTTATGACAGTCCAGCCCATAAAATATCCCCTCCGCCCCCTAAAGCTCCTGCTACCAGCTAGCCATGTGCTAATGGAAGCATTTTATTACCTGCATCTACCCTTGTTTGTCGTACTGTTGTGCCTGTGATAAATAATATCTGCTCTGATATCATTTGCTATGAGCCTGCCCTGTGCCGCCAGTTAGCTGTATGCTATCAGCTAGCTGTCTGCTGCGTGATCAAAAGGGTGCGTGTTTTGCTGTGAATAAGTAGATTTGCCCCCCCCCAGCACCTTTGATTTTAATATTACTGCCAGCCTCCAGGACCCGTAAACTGCCCTTGTGATGCGATCCTGCCCCCGTTTAACGCGGTAACGTCCCCCTACGCGACTCTCCAGTTCTGCGTGTAACGAACGCGGCCCGGAGTTTTTGGCACCGTTTTACAGTATGTCGGGTGGGAGTGAACGTTCCTACTACGGGCGTGATGTGGAGTGAAAGTCAGACAGGACGTATGCGGGGAGGAGGCGGGTTGATCTGTGTCTGGTCTATGCACAGCGATGCAGAGGATGTGATGTAATAGACGCATGCCGGTTCATTAGAGTCTGTCCAGCTCTTGTCAAGCTTAGCTAATAGGTCAAAGGGGTCCGTGTGACCATGTGACATCTGCACAAGGACCTTCTGAAGTCATTAGCGGTCATGAAAAAACCAGTAGCTGTTTCTGATTGGTGGAACTGTTATTGGTGGATACTGCTATACTGTAACTGTACATGTAGGATTTCCTGGATGTTTCCATGTGTTCAAGAAGCCTATAGGTTTTATATAAGGCATGACGAATACGTAAACCAGAAGTTAATCCTCAATCAGTATGAGCAAAAAAGTGAATAAAAAGTGTAGCAAGCACAAGGAGTGTAGTGGTTAGGGACGCAACCTCATAATTGAAAGATTGCCAGTTTGACTCCCCAACCCGCAAGTACCGCTGAGGTACCCTGAGCAAGGTACAGTCCCCAACCACTGCTCCCCAGGCGCTTGCATAGCTGCCCCCAGCTGTGTCACGATGTCACATGGCTTAAAAGCAGAGGACACACTTTGTTGTTGCGTGCTGTGGTGGCTCCACAACAATGACGATTAATCACCTTCACGTATTAGGGATGTCCCGGTACACTGATCCGATCCATTCAGTATTTATATCTGCCGATTACGATTAGATCTTTTGATAAAATCTTTAAATACACGCATAGTAAGCATCGGTACATGCTTTGGCTAAGTAAGCCTTTCAGTATCCAGAAAAGTGGTAGAAGGATGGATGGATGACATTTAATTACGTTATGTAGCTACCTCCATAACGGAAGGTGTAGCTACCTCCATAACGGAAGCTGTAGCTACCTCCATAATGATGGTGTTGCAAACATTGCAGGTATCTGCTGGGCTACTTTGAGTTTCCATTTTAAAGAATCTCCACATGGCTGACATCTCGAGAGTTTGTACTTTCTAGTCATGTGCCTCAAGTGTATGTTTTAAGTCATGTGCAGGCTTACTGCAGTGTGTGGCGGAACTTTTCAGTCTGCACAACTAAAGTGAATGAGGGGGATGCAGAAAATGAAATAGATGGATGGGGCTGTGGTAGCCGATACCGACCAGTTCTGATCTTTGATATCGGCCTGGGACACCCCTGGAAATTATATTGATATTTGTTTGCCAGTTCAATATGTATTGTGATCATTTTTGCAGATGAGCAGCTCAGGCCTACATTTAAAGTAAAAACAAGGGATGTAACGGTGAAACAGTTGCCATGTGCCGTTCTGTTACATCATTTTTGGTTAGAAACTCACAATGAAATGAATCAATACGTTTCCTGAAACAGGTGAAACCTAAATTCACAAGTAATTCGACGCAAAAAAATGTTACGCTAATTTTGGCTAGTGCTGGGGATCGCAAAGGCCCTCTCACGTCACTTAAATCAGTAGCTTAGGATCATTTTGGTTTCGCAATAAATTACTCCAACGCTGGAGGTAGCTGATAAAACCAAGACTTCCCGTCAACTCTGTTATACCGAACTCAGATGTGTTGCTGGACAGACATCCAACACGTGAACTCATTTGACATGATATACATAATGACATGATGTATCTGCCAGAGCAGGGCAGAAACAGCCTCTCTACATTATTCTTGGCATGGCACCTAAGGTGCTGATGTCATGAAATTGAGACCAGTCAAAAAAAATAACTGTTTATCGCTATAGACATGTGGTCATACTCGGCAGAATTTAGTTCATTAAGATTGTTATAATGTAGTTTTGCATATTTCTTTTTACTGTGCAAATGAGCAGTTTTGTTATTTGGAAACATTGCCTTTGATTTACAGCTGTTCCTAATTGTGTTTGCAATTTGAATAATTCTAAAATAAATGAAAATAAAATCTGTTTCTGCTGTACCAGAACTGCGCCGAACTGTGAATCCAAGCAGTTTGCTTTGCTCATGCTGTCCCAGCAGCTCGGGGACAGGGGACCCAGATGCAGGCTGAACGGGGAGCCTAAACGTGGATCTGAGTCACGGACGTATGCTAAGGTCCGAAAACTGGGGAGCCTGTCCTAGGGGGAGAAGGGAGGGGCGGGCTTCCGTGCAGACTCGGGGAGATCGCTACAAGCATGGGCACTCAGAGGAGGATTTGATGCAGACGCTCGGTGAGCCGGGGATCGGGATCGACGCAGGCACTAAGGCACACGAGCGTGAACTGCAGCAGTTGGGGGGATGCAGAGCGCGACGCTCGATGCTGGACAGGGATCTGCAATCGCTCACACTGTGGAAACTGGTCGCACCAGTTATGATGGTTAAGCCTTTGAGGAAAACTAGAAACGAGTGACAAGCAGCCGATACTGGGAGAGCTGGCTCAGCCTCACGCATGTCTAGAGGACCAGTTACAGTATAGGATCCCCAAACTTTGGACGTCATCTGAGATGGTGCTGGAGGAGGTCCTACACACGCTTGCTCATTCCTGGTCTCTGTCTTTGTCACCCTTAGACACACGGGTCATGCTGCCAAGACCCGACCTAAGTTCCAGCCCTTCGGAGCAGAGTCGGATCGGCCAGACCTTCCCTGGTTTTCCCGCTGGAGCGCAGGTGGGGCACCGAGACACCAAACGTCTCTCTTTAAGGGGATATTGTGTGTTTAATGAGCTATGGGCACTGGGTGAGGAATGGGAGACCAGAGTACTGACAGGTAAACTACAAAATGAACTCACTCTTTATCATAGTGATTTCATCTGCACCTTCTCCGCTGAGAGGGATGAAACATGTCTTTAGAGGCACCATTAAATATCTCCCTCACTGTAAACAGAGGTCAGTGGTTTATCTACACATGACCGTTTGTGTAAAGAAAATTACATTCATACTCATTTTTGTGTGAACCGTCATCAAATGCACGCTGGTCCTCCATAAAAAATGTTAAGATGCTTGCACTTAACGGTGTCCGCTCTGTCTACAAACCCTTAAAGATATCATCAAGAAAAACAGAATTCTGAATAGGTAATTTCCACACTGCTGTATAATTACTGTGTGTATGTAGAATTATGTATATATTTACTACAAACTTGTTTCCCTCAATGTTGTATGTGTCGCACTGTGGCACGATGGGAGGGTGATCCAGCTTAAATTTCAAGCAGAAACTTAATTTTAAACTGAACTCAGGCTTACATGAAACAAACTGGATCACGAGGGGGCACATATATACACAGGTAAACAGGGCTAAGCAAGAAACAAGTACGGGCCATTGATAATAAATCCAACACAACAACACAGTGACACCTGCTGGTCAAACAGGAAAATGACAAACAGGACAGGGCAGAGACTGATCCTGGCAATATGGTTCTGGGATAGCGGAGCATCACAGGTGGTCCTCGGCCGTTCCCCTGTA
This sequence comes from Petrocephalus zakoni, assembly GCA_026774425.1. Classification (NCBI taxonomy): domain Eukaryota; kingdom Metazoa; phylum Chordata; class Actinopteri; order Osteoglossiformes; family Mormyridae; genus Petrocephalus; species Petrocephalus zakoni. The sequence continues at coordinate 7,392,170 of JAODKN010000079.1, forward strand.
CTCCACAATCAGTGGCCAGTAGACCTTCTGGTGAGTAATCAAGGTGACAGCTTGCTTAAATTTCTGCATTGGCTGACAGCTCACCACTTGAGGAGGTAGCGGTTATGTACCTGCTTGCTGATTCTCCTTCATATTCCTCAAGCTTTTTCAAGTGTGAACAACGCTTATGCTAATTGGTCGTTCAAACAAAATTACATCTGCACCAGTCTCCCTACCCCTTTCTTAGCGATGCTAATGTGCTGTGTGAAATGCAGACCAGTCAATCCAGAACACTGATTTGTCAGTTTATCAAAAAAACTAAATAAACTGACACAACAAATCTTTAGATGTGTTTTTAAACAAACTAGTTTGCGTACCCTGATCTGCCTGGTGGCGCACCTGTCTTTTGCTGAGTACAGCCACCTGAGGGATATTGTTGCCTGTTTTCCTTTGAAGCTTGAATCTGAGTAACGCTCAGGAAGAAACAGCCGGAGATCTCAAAGTTTCAGGATGAGGAGTTGTGTGTTTGTTTCATGTCTGTTATGGGATTCCAGCTAAATCGGAAGTTTCGTTGGCAGCCTTTCAGCAAAGCCATCCCTGGTTTTTTATTTAATTCTCAGGCAAACATAACATTGGGGATTGTGCACCTTATTCATTGTATCATTATGCATCTCATAGTCCACCTGTGCTAACAATAGTACCGTAGATGCTCTATACTTTTGTTATTTTTACATTGATTGTACCTCTGTTTGTGTTCAGTTCATATTGATTGTGCTTCTCAGCTTCAATAAGATCACGCCCTCTTCTCTGGAACTGAGCTTCTCTCTAATTTCTCCTGCTAACAATGACCTCTTTGTTATAGCAGTTGTTGGCTGTCCAGCAGCTGGCATCAGCTGTGTCCAGCATGATGCCCACGGCAACAACAGGCCTCAACCAGCCCATCCTCATCCCCTTCAACATGCCGGGGCAGCTGGGTGGCCAGCAGGGCCTGGTACTCACTATGCCGAACACCAACCTCAGCAACATCCAGGGACTGATGGCAGCAGCAGCCAGTGGCATCATTACCCTGCCGCTGCAGAACCTTCAAGGTAAGACGGCATGGACTATGCCACCTGGTGGCTGAATGGCTTATTCTCAAAATGTTACTCAACTGAGTCTGGTTTTTGAAGAACCTCGGAAGTAAAGTATTGGTGTTGAAAAATGTTTGATGGACCAAAAGTCATGTGACATGCCATGGATTTCAGAGAATGGTGGTGTCGGGCAGAGGCTGTTATTGTGTGGTTTGGACAAAATGACCTCAAAGATAGTGTCCAGCAGAGACAGAAATGTAGTGTAAAGGGAAAATAAAGATTGATGGTTATTTCACTGGGGTTGCATGTTGGTACTAAAGGGTCTTTATTGAAACTAACTTTCTCTGTGCTGTGATACCCAGGGTCCTAATGCTCAGGGATAATGCATGTTAAGGAGCCTCACTGCGTTCAGGCGTCTTCTATGACAGCAGTTTCATTTCACTGGTCACTGTCTGCTTAATGGCCCCTTTAAATTATAATGCTTAAGAGTTCCTTTTTGATCACAGCTGTAAATGGTTTTCAGTTTAATCTTTAAAATATTTCTCCTTTGTACCTTTGGCCGTGAATCTTGGAGGGGGGGGGGGGCAGATAAAGTACTGCTAAGAGAAAACTGACAACGGCAGGGGCTTCAATAGGTGGCGGAGATCTTCATGGGTTTGGGAGATCTTCATGGATGGGGGAGATCTTCATGGGTTTGGGAGATCTTCATGGGTGGGGGGGATCTTTATGTGTTTAGGAGCTCTTCATGGGTTTGGGAGATCTTCATGGGTGGG
>JAODKN010000079.1:7394688-7423421 GCA_026774425.1 Petrocephalus zakoni
CGCCGCCCTCCCCCCCCCCCCTGTCCGCTGGCCCTTTGTAGGTGTTGCGGACCTCTTCATTGGTTTGGTTGATCTTCATGGGTGGGGGAGATCTTCATGGGTTTGGGAGGTCTTCATGGGTGGGGGAGATCTTCATGGGTTTGGGAGATCTTCATCGGTGGGGGAGATCATTGTATATTTGGGAGATATGGATTAGGGGAGATCATTGTGTCTTTAGGAGATCTTCATTGATTGAGGAGATTTTCATGGATTTATCAGATCTTCATGGGTTGGGGAGATTGTTTTTGGTGGGGGAGATCACTGGGTGTTTGGGAGATCTTTATGGATTGACGAGATCTTCATAGGTGGGAATATCTTCATGGATTGGAGAGAACATCGTTTGTTTGGTAGATGGTCATTGATTTTATTTATCCATTCCTCCTGTAACACTCTGGGTTGTGTCTCAGACTTATTCTGAGATCAGCATGAGCTCTAGATATCGTGGCTGACACATAGCAGTGGCTATGAATATAGTGCCAAGATATAGTCAGGTCATACTGTAAGATGTCCATGTGATCAGGCCCTATCTGTCTGAAGCTTGCGCTAACAGCACTATTGGTCCATTCCTTGGCAGGGTTAAATGTCAACCCTCACCCTGGGGCTTGTCATGTAAAAGTGCAGACCAATGCCTGATTACTGTCAGGCTATACAGAAGTGGCTTGTCTCAGGAGGCAGGACAAGGGTGCAGGCAGACACTTTGTTATTAAAGTTACTGAGTCACCCAATAAAAAAGCAGGTGGTTGGTTAGTGAACAGCATGGCCATGGAACCGTATCTGCCTTTGTACACTGGTCAGCAGTGAGTGTGTCTGTGTGTGTGCGTGTGTGTGTGTGTGTGTATGCCCCCAACCCCTCTGATTTCTATGAAATCAGGGGTTGAAATTGTACTGAACTTTTTATTAGCTCAATTCCCGTTCCCTTTGTGATGCTATTTTCCCGTTTTCCATTTACGATATACCTCCTCAGCGGAATGAGTCAAGAAGCCACGAAGTGAGACGCGGACGGCGCCGACGCTCAGTGGCAGCGATAAATAGTGGTCAAGGTGACGAGGCCTCCCAGTTAGAGGATCCCCTGGCAGGGGGAGGGCGATAAAAAAAGTTATTTGTCTGGAAGAGAAGCGCGGTCATGCGTCTTCAACTGACTATAAAACAAGGCGCAACCAACGCGGCGCATTATTTTAACGGTGTCGTTTTTATAAACGATCGTGTCTACGGTGGCTACTGAAAGCGTGCTCTCGAAAAGCACGTTAATGGAGCGGCCGCTGCGCATTCTCGCTCCTGCGATGAAATCACGTCGCCCCCTTCGAGGAGTCGCGGCAGCGTCCGGAACTTTCCCTCCGCAGTGCGGCAGAGGGGAGGGTCCCACGGTCTCATCAGTCAGTCTTCCTCCTCATTTGGAGGCCTCCTCTCTGTGCATTGTCCATCATCATGTACTCTGTCATTTTTGTTTGTTACAAAAGGAATTAGACAGTTGGGCGATATTCAGTGGAAATGTTTTTACATGTGACACTGAGCTGGCGGGTAATGCCTGCTCGGTTCCAGCACATCAGCATTTAGATCTAACCATCTGCTGGTCTTTAGGATTTCCCCCAGGTACTTCATTCGCATCATAGTGTGAGGGGTGGGGTGGGGGGGGCGGGGGTTCTGGCTCCACCCACATCATGTATTATTCATGAGCACGTGTCACATAGGAGTCAGTGCCGTGCCTAACCCCACAATTCCACCGAGAACGGTGATCGCCTCTACTGTAGTCACTGCGTCGCTGACGTATCTTCGCTACAGATACGTGCCGAGTCTATTTTGCCAGGATGCCGCTTCTGGGACACTTCTGACAGCAGCTCAACCTGTCAATCAGGCACCGCTTTGCTCATGAATATTCATGAGTTTTCCCAGCCACCCTGCAAGCGGCTATGCTTCCGGAATGCTTCTGAAGTGCTTTTTGGTAGGGGTTGAGGACGAGCAGAGGACGGAGCAAAGCCGCGTCACAGCCGGAACGCGGCGCAACCGCTCTTGGTGGAATTCTGGCACAATCCTCTGCAGCAGTGGTGTTTACCGGCACTCATACCGCCACTCCGCTCATTATCGCTCCCCAGCCTGCTCATTATCGATCCCCACTCCGCTCATTATCGCTCCCCAGCCTGCTCATTATCGCTCCCCGCTCCGCTCATTATTGCTCCCCGCTCTGCTCAATTTTCAACCCACTTTGTTGGGTGTGTATGGGTGCGGCTCTGGCTCAACAATTAGTGTGAGTGGGTCTGGTACCGCTCCAGTATGCGAAAATGTAGTCAGATGTGAGAATGAGAGACGTGGTGATGCTCCAGTTTTATGGAAATATGCCGCTCAGTGGTCTGGCCAAAATCCTTCTGCTCCCCCTCCCACTCACACGCCCTGATCCAACGACCTGGTTCCTCCATGCAGCAAGTGCAGGTGTAGAGGCACAAATCAGGACCAGCACCCCCTGTGTGTTACATCTGCTGATGCTACACCGGCCTCCCCAAGGTCTCCCTGTGAACCTAACCCTAACTTAACCCTAACCTAACCCTAATCCTAACCCCACATGCCTGCCGGTTGGTTTTGGTATAATTTTCCATTTATTTTGGTCCAGCAATGTTGTCATGACTTGGATCTTACAACGATATTTTATGAAGTATTTTTCATCCTTCCTCATATTCACTTTTAAATCAGAAGCACTGTCAAAGACTTAGCAAAAATATCGACAGATGCATGTAAGCTGATATGGTCATGCTGTCCTAGAGGCAATTCATGATTTGGGGGGAGGGTTTGGGGTTTGGGGGTTGAATAAAATAAAAGCCCGACATGGAATCTGTGTCTCTGCATGTCTCGTGGCCGATGCGGGAATCCTCTCCAGTAGTAGCAGCTACACAAAGACTCAGGATTGATTGATTTGTTGTGACAGCAGCCAGATAATGGAGAGGAAATGGAGGGTGAAGGTTTGCTGAGAAGCAGCGTGGCGGCAGCTGGTTCCACCTTCTCTGGCTCCTTCGCCTGTCGTCTGTTAGCATTAATACAGCATAAACACACCAGCCAAAGGCGAAGAAGAGGGAACAGCCTAGAAAGCATAAGCGCAGGAACACTCCCATGAAAGTGCACCAGCTGCAAGTTCGCGCAAGTAGGAAATCCTGCAATCAATACCTCCTTATCTTAATCACCCTGTCACTATAATTTACACGTTTAGCCATGTGCATTATCCGGAGAGGGGAGCGTGACTGATATGTACCCAGTTATCCTGCTTAATATTAAATGCACTAATGGGCCACCACTAAGCCGCATGTGCTGGGATTCAGCAAAGAACGCCTGGTCCCGACTCTAGGCTGTTCTTGGTGGTCGAGTCTGGGGCTCGCAGGGGTCAGTGTGGCCGGCCACTCCCCTGGCCTAACCAGCAGCTGAAATGCAAACTCAACTTGATAGGAGTCCTGACACACAGTTTCACGTTGCTGCAAATTAACCAAGAATGAAATGTAAAGAATGTAAAGGAGTGTGGCTTTAAACGGCGCAACACACAAGATGAAAATTACCCCCGTGCAGATTGTCCCCATGGTACAGTGGGGCAGTTTTGAGCAGAAAGCCCCCACCATCATTGCTCCTGTGGCAAGGCACCGTCAGATGCATGCAGATGCCCCTCTGAGTCTTTAGCCTGAGGAATGGCGAGATGTAAATCAGGAGACCAGATCTTTAAAACTGCAGGCGAAGGCTGGCGCCCTTGGAAAGCAGGGTCCCTTGGAATAGACGTGCCTGGTTCTGGTGCTGGAGGGAGAGAGCGTCTCGCTGTGTGGCGGTTAGGAGGTGTGACCATCTGGCTCACGGGTCCCTCCTGGGACGGCGGTGTTGAGTCCTCCAGCGGAAATGCCGATCCTGCGTCAAGGCCATAAACACGTCTCCTGCTAGCACCTGCGGTCCTGCCTTTGGATCGCTTATGAAATGCGGTCATTCTGAGAGGCGGCCGGGCTTATTATTCCAAGTGGCACTGGCATGAGAGAGCCCGACTTTGCAAAGCGCTTTACAAAGTCAAACGGGAAATGGGGGTCAGTGGAAAAGGTCAGCCACGGGTGTCGGCTTTCGCTGTGTAACAAAAGCCAGCGGTCAATCCCTTCAGAGGAGGGTTAGTAAGCGGACTCTGAAGCAGCATTAGGCGGGGGGGTGGGGGGGGGGCGGTCACGTGCTCGCTAAAAGGAATCTGCGGTTTCGGGCAGCAAGCTGTGCCCTCGTCGCTTTAATTAATAACCTTGCTCTGCGAGGGCTGGTGCTGATCCCTGCGGGGCGTCTCCGCGTAAAAAGCCCAGAGCGAGGCCTTCTGGATGTTAATGATCCCCAAATAAGCAGCCGGCCTAACCTCAAGTACATCTCGGATGCATCAGATAGGCTCTCCGCAGACCTCCGGGCCGCCACATAAGGGGTCCGGGTGAGCCGCCATCCGCACCTCCGTTTCAAAGCTTCCCTTTCTCCTCTCCTCTTTCCATTGCCTCCGTTCTCAGCCACTTCCACCCTCCTCCCTTTTTCATTCCCTTCTTTCAGTTCCTAACCCAACTTTTGCCACTTTCTCCTTTCCCAATCGCCTCGTGCCCCATCTACCTTCCTCCCATCTTTCCTTCCCCACCTCCTGCCTCCTCCTCATCCCTCCTTCCCATCCCTCCTTCCCTGTCCTCTCCTCCTTCCTCCACATGCTCCTCAGCCATCTGTTCTCACATCTGCCGCAAACTGTGACGCCTCCTTCACCAGATTTCCTCCGCCGGCATACAGATTAATATCGTAGCGGTAAATGACAAACGCTGAATGAGCTAAAGATCTTATGGGGAAGTGACGGGTGTGTTTGGGAGGGTCTGCGATCTGTCAGTGATGTGGTCTTTACCATCATCATGACATCTTTGTCTTTTAAATTCTGAGTTTCTTAAAACACACGCAATGCTGCATTAAAGAAGCATCCATCTAACTAACTACCTGTAATATTTCCATGCCTAAGCTGTATTTAAACAGATCTGTGGTTGTTCTTACAGATCTGCATTTGCGGGAAAGTCAACAGGATGACTTATATTTGTAACCAACTGGACTACTTCTGCAAAAAATGTAGTGCAGGTGTTTTGTATCCACCCTTTGCTTCAGATGGGCTTCATTTTCAGCCTTGACACTAAACCTTCGGTCACTGATCTCCTGGTGCCCTGATGTTCATGCCTGAAACACGGCAAATCTGGGAGAGGGGCGGGGCTTCTATTAACCGGGGCATTTATGACCATGAAACGGTGAGGGAAGGTCCTGCCCATCTGTACGAGGGCCAGGTTGGTTAACTCCACGTGCCCCGGCCTCAGCTGAAGGGGGGTTCCCGGCCACATCTGCTCCACTCGTCCGGTGATGCTTTTTTCAGGAGCCCTGGAACACAGTAAGTGTGCGACCGCCTCCCTCCAGTGTGCCTTCTGTTACACGCTGTCCCGGGTACGACATGCCAATCAAACAGGCCGCCTGGGAGGGACCAGCAGCTGGAGCGGAAAGTGACAAAGACAGACGGAGAGTGGCGAAGCGCGGGGGAGCACCCCTCTACTCTCCACCTGCCCCACCCAGACCACCCCAATGCCCCCCACACAGCTTTTATGGAATAAAAGGCAGCTGCTTGTTCGCTTTCTGCATCCCGTAGCCTTTTAATCTTTATAAACCTGCAGTGTTTAGTAGCGGCGCTGCGCTTCCCGGACTTTGCTGTTTATACACACCCTTCGTGGAATGAGGTGTGCCGTGTGCAGTAAACAGCGGCCAAAGTGTCAGCAAACACAGCCCTGGCCGGGACGCCCCGTTACTCCTGCACGTCAAACCCTCCCACCATCGATTTTCCGCTCCCCCTGGGCTGTCCTCTCAGCATTAATTCTTCATGAGGCCTTTGCGCCATACTCCCCACTCCGCTGCGCTTACCGAGGTGTGAAGCATTTAATAGTTGCCCATCAGCCCTCTAGAGGCATTGGTTGGGGGGGGGGGCAGGTGCTCCGCTGCAGGGGGCCCGCCTAGGACAGATTTGGTTCTGGACGTGTGCAGCGCCTGAACCCCGCAGCCGTACCTGCCATATCTGTGCTGCGGAGACTCCTATAGATCAGCGGCATGTCGAAAACAAAACAGGCAAATGGGCGGCCTACCTTTGGGTCCTTGCTGCTGGTCACGCCCCCTGTGAGCCTCAGACTGCCCAACACGGGCAGCAGGTTTGCCGCTACCCTGCATGGGGGAGAACATGGGGTCTGCAGGCTGTGCCTGGAACTGCTGTTTGCAAGGTCAGCGCATTTGGCATGCACTCGTTTTAAAAGAGTTACATTGATTGTGAATCCACAAGGACAATTTTTAATGTCAGAGATATAACACTGGGTAATAGCTCAAACATAAAACAGAACGATTTGGATCTGCGAGAGCAGACGGGGTAATCATAAGATAAAGCACCCCCCCTGCCGTCCTGGACCTGTGCTGCGCTTCCTGCCTGTAAGTGTAGGACGCAGAGTGGGTAATCTGGGTCCAAAGAGTAAAGATCCAGACTGGGATTTTGTTTCAACCAACTAGTTGAGCACTCTTTGACTGAGACTCTTAAAACTCAGCTAGTTTGCTGAAACAAAATCCTGGTCTGGATTTTTACTCTTTGGACCCAAATTACCCACCTCTGGTAGGCTGGTCCAAGAAACTGACAGGCACGAGATAACAGAACCGGATTGACCCCCCAAGGCCTGCATTCAGGGATGGGATTCTGCGCAGGAGGGACTTTGGGGTGGGGGGAGAGTGAGGTGCCACTTAATTAAAGGTGGCAGGGTTCGAGAGGACTCGTCGATAATGTGGGGCTTCAGCAGTCTTCCAAGGACCGGCTAAACAAAAATGACACTCCTGTGATATGCCAGCCCTGTGCGACCCTGACTTCTGCGACCCCCGACAGTCAGTGTGCTTCAAACTGAATTAAAGGCTCTCTGACAGTGTCTTTGCTATCGGGGATTGCTAAACCAAGCTAAGCTAAGCTATACGGGAAGGAACCGATCATTACAGAGCAGCGCGAGGCAGCTGGCAGGCTGGGCCTCAGCAGGAACGGGGGGGTCTCTGTTTGCTTGTTTGCTATTGTCACGTTTAGTCTGCTTTCCCTTTACGAAGATTTACCAGGGATGGATTTTTCTCGCCTTCTCCTTTAGATCAATAATTATTTACCTTTAATAGAGAATCTTCTACCTAAACATCCTGACAATCCATGCAGCATCATGGCCAGGATGTATATGAAAGTACAAAAACATGCGCCAGCTGAGAGGTCACATGGCCTCACTGAAGCCCACACACCTGCAGGTATTGGACCGGTAAAAATGCTGCAGCTCTCACCATCATCAGCAGGGGGCGCCAGTTAAAATGTGGTTCAGGGTCGGACCGGCGGCCCGGGGATAATGAAGGATGCCTGGGCTCTTTGTCAGTCCCTTATTATTCTCTCACGGAAGGTGGGAAAGGAAACAATTAGGTGGGAGAACCGACTGGCATGGCCCCCGGAGCGTGGCGGTTGGGGGTGTGTGCACGGTGAGGGTGCTGGGGAGGGGGGTAGCCTGGCTGCCTTGTTAGCGGGGGAGGCGAGGTCAGCGGTGCCGACAGCCTTAACAAGATGACAGGATTTATAAAGCACCTCGCCCTTACCTGCAGCCCCCCGTATAACAAGCCGCGGGGGGGCACGGCTGTCCCTCCTGGATCGACACCCCCGCCCCCCCACATGATCATATTGTGAGGAGGCTTCCGTTTCAGCTTTCTTCTCCCCCTGGCATAGATCATTTACTCTCCGTTCTTTTTCAGCACCTGCCCCCCCCCAAGCAGTGCTGTCACCTTGTAAAATGACTGTGCCTCCCCTTCTGAAATGGGGCCCCAGCATTTTGGCCTTCATGGAAATGTATGTTTATATATAAAGTGTGTCAGGGTGTCTCAGCTGCGGATAGATAGACACTGTGCTGTCCACTGGTAAGCTCTGCCTTGGGGATGGGGGGGGAGGGGTCCGCAGCTGAGTCCCCATTATGTTTTGTGACTATGTACTGCCCCCCCTAAACCGTCACCATAATATATTTTTTTTCCTATTTACCGATACGCAAAAGTTCATTTAAGCTTAAACTTAAATCTTATCAAAACAGGACTCATACATGACAGCGTCCCTGATGTCCCTGCACCCAAGTAATACAAAGTTAGAGACAAATAATAATCATCATTTACCTCTTTTTCCCCTGATAGACATAGAGCCTTTTTTACCCTTTAGCTGAAATGAGGCCATTCCAGCTCTGGCCCCTAGGAGGCGTCAGTGAGCAGTAGAGCACAGACACTGTCACCCAGCCCCCCAAAACCACCCCGCCCCCTCCTCCCAGTGACAGGAGAAACACTGACCTTGGATAATCCTTTAATGTAGCTTCAGTATTCAGTGCTTGCAGGATGATTTTTATTATTTAAGCAGGGTGTTACATCACGCTGGCCTGCGGGACACTGAGACACAGTATATGAAAGCTGCTTAGTCAAATGCTCTGAGTCACATCACATGACACACCCACAGTGGCTCACAGCAAGAGGCTGTTAAACTGGCAGATGATCCAGCCACCATCAGCAGTGACATCACAATGGTCAGATGGCTACCGGGGTTATAAATAAATATGCCATAAAACAAGATAAAACACAGACTGTGACTATAATCTGCCCTAAATAAAAACTCTTAGTGTGTCAGTTTAACGTCATGACTGGCTCCCTGTACCTCTGGCCACTTACTGAAGCTTGTCCTGTGATTGGCTGTGCTGGAGTGGGCAGCCCGTCCATATAAGGAATTAGCGCTGATTAGCGCTAATTAGCTCCTCATTATGTGTCACTGCGGCCAACTGGTGCCCAGAAGCTTGACCACTGACAATGCCGTGATCGCTTGTTCTGTTTCTTTGCCTCCAAGTATCACCTGGCCGCCAAACCCTATCCCTGCATATCATTCTTAACCATAATGGGCCTAGGCTTGATAACACATAGGCACAAATTGAAATGTGGTCATCAGAAGGACCCGAACATTATTTATTATTTATTTTTGGTTTACAACTAACTAATAAAGGTGCTGGGTAATTAATGTTGACATGTTTGAAGGCTAATTATCCATTTTTTAAATTGGGTTTGAATGTGTGGTATGTTTTTATGTCTCTGATGTGGGATGGTATCATGTTCCACTCTGGTGTTGTAGATGTTTGTAGAAGAATAGCCTGCAATGAACATTCAGACTGGGGCTAACGGGATGGGGGAGTGTGAGTTAGTGACTCGGGAAGCGCCGCCGTGTCTCCTGTGATCAGCCGTGATCAGGCTGGTGCAGGTGCAGAGCTGTTTCGGTCGAAAGTAGAGAAAACACAGATGGGTGTTCCAGGTTCAGCATATTCTCTGTGTGGCCACATCCCCTGCAGCTCCTCAACATACTCGGCACATTAAATGTAGCCCATAGAGGGCTACACTGTCCCTCTTCCTTTTATTCATTAGCTTATAATGACCTCTACCTGCATGTCGCTATAAAATTCATGTGTGTGTCCCTGCCGCAGCAGCCTCCGGCCGCCTCAGCTCACCGCTCCAGCGCCTCCAGCACCAGCACCGGCAGCAGAAGGAACGGGACATGGAACCGGCGCGCCCCCAGAACCGGGGCCTGGTTTATCCCCGTCCCCATACCCAGCAGCAGAAGAAGCCAGAAGTGGTACCGGCTCGCCCCAGTCGCCAGAACCAGCAGGACACGGTACCGGCCCGCCCCGGTCGCCAGAACCAGCAGAACACGGTACCGGCTCGGCCCGGTCGCCAGAACCAGCAGGACACGGTACCGGCCCGCCCCGGTCGCCAGAACCAGCAGGACACGGTACCGGCCCGCCCCGGTCGCCAGAACCAGCAGGACACGGTACCGGCTCACCCCGGTCACCAGGACCAGCAGCAGGTCCTCGACGGCCATCAGCCCACGTCCCCACATGGCCTGATCCAGTCCCCCAAGACTTGCCTGGGCTCCAGCTCCCCATCTCGCAAGCAGAACCAGTCTTCGGTCCAGAGACAGCCATCGCCCCCCACCCCACCCGCATCCCTCCCGGTAAGCAGATGGGGGGTGGATGGGGACATTTTTAAAATCTTTTAATAGTGATTAATTGTTGACACACCACAGAACACAAGAACAAATTGTGTCCTCTGCATTTAACCCATGTGACACAGCAGGGGGTGGCTAATTCAGAGCCCAGGGCCCAGTACCTTGGTCAGGGTACCTCAGTGGTACTTACAGGTCAGGAACTCAAACTGGCAGCGTTTTGATTACGCAGTCCTTTCCCTGACCATTACGCTACCACTGCCCCCTTTGGGAGCCACAATTCAAATGACTGTTTCACTTTCCCTGAGCGAAACGTGGCTTGATACTGTTTTACGTGTCCAAGGCCTCTGATCGATGATCTCTTGTGCATGGAGTCACTGGTTATCCCATTCCCGTTGCCTTGGATGGGAATGCCAGTTGGGAATAACGGAATGGTGTGGAGATCTTTGCAATAATATCTGAAATTGCCCACAAGCTCGATGTACCGTAAGGTCAGCTTAACATCAGGCTCTAGGATGTGGAATAATTCAGTAATTGAAAACGCCTGGCTTGTTCTGGGTGAATGCAGCGGGTGGCCATTCTAGGGACTCTGGGGGCCTTAGGCAAGGAAACTCAATGACGTCCCCCGACTCACCCTCCTTGCCATGACCTTAGTGTGACGTCTAATGTCATTAACAAGGAGAGCGTAATAGACACAAGTGCTATATTTTCGCTTTCGTAACAGAATACTCAAATAATACGTTTATTATTGCAAAGAAGCAGGGGGCGGCTAATTCCGGGGAGCAGTACCTTGCTGTACCTCAGTGGTTCTTGCGAGACGGGGAATTAAACCAGCAACCTTTCGGCCGCAACGACACTCCCCTACTGCACCACTGTCCACAGCTGCCCTCGAGGGTCCCCTCCCAGTTCGGGGGCCCCAGCTAACTACCTGCCTGTCCAGTCACTTTTCCTCTGGCTGGTGCTGCTTAACGTTGATTTGAATCCATTCCAGTCATTATGCACAGCTTCATGCATTCTGGAATAAAAGACCTTCCCAGCCTCTGTACCACTACCACCCAGTTTTGAGCCCTATGTGCGTCCGCCTCGCCTGTATCCCCCTCTGCTCGACCCATCCCGGCTGTCTGGCCACCTGTCTGATAGTTGTTTCCCTCCATATTCCCGGTTCTGGTTCTGGAGGAGCTGGCCCGGGATGCCTGCTGAGATCCATTCGTCAGTGTCAGCCGCTAATTGGGTTGCACGGCCCCGGTCCCGATGGCCGCGGACGAGATTATCCATTTGTTATTCCTACACCTCTCTCTGCCTTGTCAAAAGGCTGGAGCGCTTCCAGAGGACAAATAGCGTCCAGCTTAATAGCCCCTTGAGCCCTGGTGCATTGGGGGCAGGCGGACCCAGCAACATGGCCTCAGCATGAATGATTGTCCCCCCCCCACTCAGCCACCTCCCACCACCGTCTGTAGAATGGTGTGTCCTGACATTACACACTCACATGTGATCTGCAGTTAAATTTCCTAAGCTCACATCTCTCCAGATCTCATGGGATACTCCTGATGCATTTCCCGCACTAATTTTAGATGCAGCATTTTGAAGGCTTTGTTAACAGAAGGACCAGCACGCTGGCATCAGCGAGCGCCACATGGAGTTGCGTTTGCTCAATATCGATCTGTTGGCTGACAATAAAGGAGTCTTACGTAACTATAAGAATGTGCAGAAATCTACCTCTTCTATTCTACTTACAAGTTCTATGTTCTGTTACCGCTGCACTGATTGGTCTGAGGGATTACAAGTGACATACGAGGACGACGCACTCCAGATAGGAAGGCGAACACGAACACATGACAGAGGAGTCGTGTTTTGCCATGCAGTAATCCAAGGGGTGAGGTCTGAGGGACGTTCCTTGTCACTTGTCATCATTTTTATGGGGTTTTAATTTGCACTTTCAAGGGGCTTCAAGTTTCACAATAATTAAATTCATTTTTATATAGCGCCCTTCACAACAGAGTTGTCCCAGGGCGCTTTACATGGGTGTGTTAGAATACAGTGATATATGCAAAGCAGAGTGGAACAGAGAAAATGAAATTCATAGAATTAAAGAAAGACAAAATAGAAAAAAAAGAAAAGAAAGAATAAATGACTCAGTGACAGTTGTAGTACCAACAGGTGAAGGATAGGTTGCAGCATTAATTTGCCAGAAGGCCCCTCGTGTCGCTGAGGCCCACTTTGGTTTTAATTAACCCTGTGTTCTAAATCACTCTGGTGAACTAATTCAGGGGAGCCTAACTCCAGTCCAGGAGGGCCAGAATCCAACGTAGTTTGCAGATTTCCCGGCTCAAATACATCCTAATTAGCTAATTACCCGGTTTAATAGGTATGTTTGAGCAGGGAAAGCTGCAAACTGTGTCCAGGACTGGAGTGGGGCACCCCTGAACTAATTCACTTTCTGTGGGGGTACATTTAACTTAAAATCCCCCCCTCCCCCCCCCCCCCAGACGAGTCTGTCCTCGTCTGGAAGTGAAGAACCAGCGATGGTGTTACAGCGCCGCCCTGGTGGACACTGCCATTTGCCCTGTCATTGCCCTGTCAGTGTATGATGCAGTCACTTAGGTGCCATATTGTGTCCAACCTGTTCCTCCTCCTGTGCCCTGTCACAGGGGACTGCTGTCACTTGTCTGCCCTAGAACAAGGGGCCAGCGAGGAGATTAGCGAATTAGCCTAAGTGTTTAATGGCTGGCCGTTGAGCCCAGGGCAGAGCAATCCTTTGAGCAGTGATTGATGAGTGCCGTGTCTCTGCATGGCTGCCGGAATTTATCTTAATTAGATCGGAAAGACCTGCCACGACAGTGAGGCTCAGGCGATTAAAATGACAAACAGGAGGAATTACCAGTCAGATTAATCATAATGTCAGACTACAGCTGTAGTGCTGCTGTAATTTGCCACTCCAGTGAGTTACGTCGGCCAGAGCGATGGTGGGGATGGGGGGAGCCGGAGGCAGTCCTCGGGAGAGCGCCTGCGGGGGTCAGCTGACAGGAAGTGAGGTCGTAGGGCAGTGTGACCGTGCTGACGGGTGTCAGCATGTCCACAGACCTGGCGAAGGGCGTGTCTGCCAGCCAGATCGTCCACCAGTGCCTGCTCCATTGTGTCAGATGGTTTGTGATTATGCTTTGACTGCGCCTCCTCTGCACCTCCTTTGCACCTCCTTTGCACCACCACACCTCTTGCAGCTCGGCAGCTTTACTTCCATCGAAGGTCCTCGACATGCGCTGGAGTTCCAGCAGCTCTTACATGCCTGGCCGTCTCTCTCTCAGGCAGCTCTTTGGTCGTCGCCTTCCTACAGCAGAAATCCCCCCCACCTCAGTCTTGCGGTATTTTTGTGATACTCGATGCGATTGGCCGCAGTTCTGTTGTAAACCGTCACCAATAGGGGCAACAGTGAGCTCTTAAACAGTATGGTGCGACCTGTATACCGTATAACCCACACAAACCTTGCCAATGCCCCCCCACCCCCCTCAGAGGAACCCTGTCGGCAGCCAGGCAGCAGCGACGGCAGCTTTGGGGCCCGCTGGCAGTCCGCCGGCTTTCGGGAGCTCAGTATCCAGCCTGCAGGGGATCAGCGGGCAGCTGGTCACCAATGCACAGGGACAGGTAGGGAGGATGGGGGGGTCACCAGATGTATGGCCCTGGACCTCTATTTCTAACTCTTTGTGTCTGTGTGTGCAATTCTGTGTGTGCAGTGTGTCAGGTCAGGTTTGCGGCTAGGGCCCAAGCAAGGAATGAAGTTAGGCTTAGGGTAGCGGCTAGGCTTAGGGTTAGGCTTAGGGTTAGGGTTAACCCCTTCGTTGTGGTGCCACTTTCAGTCTGAAGCAGCTCCCCATGATAAATTTTGCAGAGCTGGGGTGAGGGGTCCAGTGTATGAAATGTGTACAGGAATATGGGGCAAACTGCCGAATGCATTTAGAAAAAGAATATTTCAGGGGGGCTGAGACAAAAAATCAGGTGGCTGAAGCCCCCATAAATAGGGTCTGGGATCATCTATGTCGTTAGGTGTTTGGATTAAAGTTAGGGTCAGGATGTGAGGTCGGGTCAGGCTGCCTACATAGGATCTGGCTTCTCAGTGTTTGAAGCCCAGGCCGGGCAGATGCCTGATTACACAGGAACACACCCCACCTCCCCTTTAGAGTGTGTGTGGTGGGATGGCAGGTCTATCAGCTACAGGCACAGACATCACAGCAGGTCACAGCAGGGACATTAAGGCAGAAAGAGACTGAGTCTAAGCGGGAGCGACCTGCTTCCCTCTGAAAACCAGCACCCCCCCCACCACCCCCCCACACACACACCCATCTTGAGAGCGATACAGCGAAATGGGACGATGACCCAGATATGACAGGTGGCGCTGTGGGGGCACAGGCCTCTGAAATGAGGCTGATAGCATTTGCCAGCTTCAAGGACCCCCCAGGTATGAATAAGTGATGAAGGAGAATTAAAGTGCTGACAGGCACATTAACAGACAGCCTCTTCCTGGGGCTTGTTAATGAATAACAGGTGCACTGGTCTGCACCAGTACACAGACTGGTAGTCGAAGCTGGGGTGAGCATCCCCATTGGTTTCCGAGGCAGTACACCAAAGCCCAAGCGCGTGAGCGTGACTGTTGGTGTGATGGCGCTGGCGTCACCTGTCACTCACACACCGGCGTACTCCCATGGGCCAGATCATTGGGGCAATCCCCCCGCTGCCGTCCGGACCCTGCGGCCAGCCAGCGAATGGGAGCGCGGGCCTTCCGGTCCAGCCAATCGTGCCCCAGCTGCTCACCAATACCAAAGGACAGATAATCGCCACCGTCATCGGCAATCAGATCCTGCCGGTCATCAACACCCAGGGGATCACGCTGTCGCCAGTGAAACGTGAGCAGCAGGTAGGACCACCGGACGCCCAGCCTGCGAAAAACACGTGCGTGGATGCGTCGTCCATCCATCATCTTTTCATCTATTCATCTATTACAGATGGCACGACGCCATTTTTCAGATGCGATACCAATATTAAAATTCTGAGTGTGTGCCGTTATGATGCAATATTTTCCCCCCGTCATCAACTATCCATCCATTTTCTGCAATTGCATGTCCTATTTTTGGTCGCGTGAGGGAGGGGCTGAGAGCCTACGGGCACAAGGCAGGGGACAACCCAGGATGAGCCGCCAGCAGACCGCACAACATTTTCACAAGTCTGCCTCTTTCTTTTATTTAGTAACAAGTTCGCAATTCAGTTTGCAATTGCATGGGCCCATCTGTCTGTCTGTCTGTCTATCTATCTCTGCATCCATCCATCCATCCATCCGCACATGATCCATGGCCTTTTGTCCTGTATGCAGTCCTGGTATGATGCCACATATGAGCTGATGCTGAGGTGTAAGTGTGTCTCGCTGGACATTTACAGCATAAACTCTGTCAGTTACTGAGTGACACTGGGCCAGCAAAGGGCTGCCAGCTTTACCTTCAGGCTTGAAGACCAAAAGTACAAGATCCTGTTGTTTCAGAAACAAGTCTGAGGGTTTGTGCCGCTGGCTCTCAGGAACCCGTTTTCAGTCCTGCCAGCTCTCAGACATGCCTGTGATACTCTCAGAGGAAAGGTAGCAAGCCCCTGTCAGGTGGAGACGTCAGCCCTAACAGGGGGTTGTGGCATTCAGGGCCCATCGCCATCAGGGCTGATCCAATGTGCCAACTTTTCCTTAGTACGAAGGCATTCTCAAAGTGTTCCAGACAAATTCAGTCTGTCATCCTCCCAGACAAAGCTTTTCATGACAGGTCTCTGAATATAAACACTTTTGTTTGGAGGAAAAGACATTCTTGAACGTTTCTCTCTTCTACCTTTACTGATTACTGATTTCTTTTTGTTGTGTAAATCGACCTTGGGATTATGAAAGGCATTATATAAACGTAACATTATTATTATTGTTACTTGTCAATACACTGTGGGAAGAGCTTTCTCTACATGCTATCTGTAGCCAGCCAATCAACCATCCGCACATACACACGGATGGAACCTGCAGAAAGTTATCATGGCAGAGGGGAACTTTAAGGTCCCTTCCTGAGTAAAGGCAGAACCGTAACTGTAATCTTACCATATTTTGGTTAATTTCTTGCGATTGTTCTGCCTGATGTCTGGCTCTGTACAGTTTAGAGCAGTACTGGTCAACCCATTATGTGGTATAGGCAGCTGCATAGTGCATCATCTTCTGAGGGGCGCCAACTTAGCAAGCCAATTTAACTTTGGCAAGGATGGGGGGCACCAGCGGTGAAGCTCTGTTTCTCTCGCAAAACATGGCAGCCGCCACACTCCGGCGTGTGGTACATGCATGTGGTACCTGCGTGTGGTACCTGTGTGTGATACCTGCTGGTGGTGCTTGCATGTGATACCTGTGTGTGGTACCTGCATGTGATACCTGCGTGTGTTATCTCCATGTGGTACCTATGTGTGATACCTGCATGTGATACCTGCGTGTGATACCTGCGTGTGTTATCTCCATGTGGTACCTATGTGTAATACCTGCATGTGATACCTGTGTGTGATACCTGACTCTCACAGTTCAGGGTCTCAGAGGGTTTTACCTCAAGATAATGACCCCCACCCCTCTGCTTCACAGCTGTCACCAGCCCCGCAACACCAGCCTGGTCCCCCCTCGTCTCAGGCTGGCCTTCTTCACCTCCCCCACGGCCACGCCTTCTCCCAGAGTTCCATGCGTCAGGCCACCTCCTCCTCTTCCTCCTCCTCATCTTCCTCCTCCTCCTCTCCGACCACTTGCCCTGCCTCTGGCTTCAGTGTCAGTCAGCTAGTTAGAGGTGAGCACTCCCTCCCTGGTTGGAAATCCCCCAAGCCAACATGCGGTCCAATCCCACCCTTTAGAAATGGCCATCTATCTGCCACAGCCAGGTGTTACATGGGCCCCCCCCTTGGCCTGTCCAGCCGCTCTGGTCCTCAGCAATGAGGATACTACAAGCTGGATCACCCTCATGGAATCACGCCACATGGCCATAGTGCTGTAACTGACACTCCCTCACAATGCAGGTAAAGTGCCTCATTTGGGACTCCCTGAGCAACCGCCAATTTGACACAGAGTTGGACTTGGACCTTCATCCTCTTACAAAGATATCTGGAGCACCACGCGCCCCTTTCCAGCAATCTCATGACCCCACATACTCTCTCAATCTGTCTACTGACATAATGTCATAAATGTCATAAATGTCATGGCTGAGGTAAGTGAACCTCTCAAAGAGGTCGAGATTCTCTCCGCAGACAGACACACTGCTGATGGCTGTGCCCAAGGGGTCATTAAAGGTCTGGATCTGGTTTTTATCCAGGGCACTTGCTAGCCCAGACACTCAGACTCGCTCAGTCTCTCGAAAGCCCCGATCAGAGCCTCCATTGACTCCATGAAGGTCATAGCGTCATCAACAAAATCAAGATCAGTGAATCTTTCTTCACCAACAGATGCCCCACAGCTACCTGACCCCACGACCCTGTACAACACCCAGTCCATGCAAGCATTGAACGGAGTAGGAACAGGAACACACCCCTGACAAACCCCAGAATCAACTGGGAAGAACGCAGAGGTTCTGCCTCCACACTGCACAGCGCTCATAGTACCAGTGTACAGGCCGGCCATGACGTCCTGCAGCTTCCGAGGGATCCCACAAAGTCTCAGGATGTCTCGCAGGGCAACTTGGCTCAAACGCTTTATGAAAATGGAAAATGGCTGCAAAGAAACTCCACCGATATTGGCGTTTGGGCTCCATAAGAACCTCAGTGCGCAGATGAGACTTCTCCGGTTCTCTACTGAAGCCAGATACTAGATTACTCAGGTTGTAGTAGGCGAGCAAGTGAACTCAGATCCAATTGAGGATGACCCTAGCAAGGACCTTACCCAGCACTGAGAGCAGTGTTATCCCCTGTAGGTGCCACAATCCAAGCGATCACCCTTCCCTTTCCAGATAGGGACAACAAATCCCAGTTTCCAGTCTGTAGGGATGATGCCCATCTCCTAAATGGATGCAAAGATTGCTTGCAATGCCAGGAGCACAGCCTTACTACCAGCCTACAGAACCTCTCCCTGGAGTCCACAGATACCTGCAGCCTTCCCTGCCTACAGCTGGTGCACCATCTGTGCTATCTCAGTGAGATTGGGTGGTTCACAGTTAACTGGAGGAGCAGCCTCAAGATTTATTGACCCAGAGATGTCCAGAGTCCTAACCGGAGGATAACCAGCCCAGCCGGTGTCATCTGTAAGGACCATTCCATCACCTGGAACCAAGATCCAGGGACCCGCAGCCCCTTGGAGCTTGAAGAACTTATAGCTACTTTCACCGTGGTCGTCAGGCCCATGGAGACCGAGACCATCCTCAGAGCCAGCTCTGCCAGTGCTAGTGGTCAAACTGAAGTCACCCACGACCAGAGGAGTGTCACCTCATGGGCACCCATCAACCACCAAGCGAAGCTGCGAATAAAATGTCTCCCTTATCGAAACATCACTCACCGTGGTCGGCATGTACATTGAGACAACAGGCAGGACACCCAGAGAGTGCCTTTGCTTGAGTCTCATAATTTGCCTGCTGAAAGGAGTGACATTGGACACCATCAGCAGGAGCCCCAGCCATAGCTACTGCCTGAGTATGGCAGCCATCAGAGCGACCAGACCAATAATCCCACCTACAGAGATCTGGTCACTCCCCGGACTACGTACCTCGGAGAGCGCTGCCACTGAAGTCCAGAGTTTATGAAGCGCCGGGGAGACTCCAGAGGGCCTTCCCCCATCCCCTTCATGATGCCTTCCTGTGGACGGCTGCAGCAGAGCGACTCCCACTGAGAGTATAAAATAGTCCTGTCTGCTTCGTCGGAGCTGCGAGAAGTTTTTTATGGTGGCTGGAGTGCCAATCGAGCCACCGGCTCCCAAATTTTTTCCTGCAAGTTGGAGGGCCGCTTGCAAGGCCGGATGCATCATATCCTGGACAGGTCTCTGTAAATACTGGCCTTTGATGTTGTACTGTGAAAGTGAGTCATACAGTCACATGCAGAGTGATTTTCTTTTCAGTGAAAGTGCATTTGTATTCTTCGTAAGTATCCGCATTTCTTTCGATCCTGAATTTCACATGAACATTACTCAGTTAAGTATAGCTATTTAAGGGCAGTGCGATGGCCCACACCTCCAGGGTGGGGGTTCGAATCTTGTGCCCTGTGACGGATGGGTATCCTGTCCAGGGTGTGCCCCTGCCCTGTGTTCCAACACTCCCCTGCCCCTCTCAGAACCCTACCATCCATCAATATTCCAACCTATTAGGGTTAGGGTTAGATGGAACTATGGACGGGTAACTATATACTGTATTTGAATGTTGACCACTTTTGTGTCAGTAAGACTTTGCATAGCTGTGGTTATGATGCACTCAAACCATTATGAAAAATGTTCTATTCCAATACAGTTTCCCATAACCGCTTACCCACAAAAGGTTAACAGTGAGCCTGTGGACTAGAAATATATCATAAATTACCTAAGCTCGTCAACAGAAAGGCCCTTCAGCTGAAGTTGTTAAAGTGTGTTAGGATTTTAACCAAAAGCAGTACTGTTCCGCTGTTGTTCGTCTAATAATAGAGAATGACTTTGATTAATTTCATCTCTATTATGTATGCAAAGTTCCTAATAGACATTGTATTTAAGCTCTCCATACACATCTGCTGCTGCCTGAGACTGAAAATATATATGCTAGTGCTATTGTGTAGAAGAGAGCATAATATTGGAGGGAACACAGCTTAATAATTTAAATGTAAAGGTCTCTTTATTGAGGTGGAAGATTGAAGCTAAATTAAACATTGGGGGGTATATTCCCCTCAGTCCCTACGCACCTGGAAAACAGATCCAAAGATCTTACTGCAGGAGCTCTGGGTAGGGAGGAATAGACTGTGTTATCGAAGCAGGGCCTGTGTATGCATAGAACCATCCTCAGACGGGACGCGTGTGTTCCGGACAGCCATCTGTGAGTTTTACTGTAACTAGCCACAATGAATTATTTACTGCTGACATTTACTGGGGGGGGGGGATTCGCACAGCTGTCCTCTTGTCCTGCATATATGAATATATGTGTGTGTGTGTATATATATGTATATACATATATATATGTGTATATATCTATATCAGTCTGCTCACCTCTAACGAGATGTGGAGGTTCTACGTGAGTTCATGAGGTCACCCCCTCTCCAGACCCCCAGGTCGCCCCCAGCGAGGTGGATGGCGTCAGCCTGGAGGAGATCCGCGAGTTCGCCAAGGCATTCAAGGTCCGCCGCCTGTCCCTGGGCTTGACGCAAACTCAAGTGGGCCAGGCGCTGTCCGCCACAGAGGGGCCTGCCTATAGCCAGTCTGCCATCTGCAGGTAACGTGCTGTAACTGCGTCCTGCCTGGTTTATGGATTCCCTGCTGTCGTTTTCCTTATTATTGATGCATTTACTGCTGTGCGTTAGTCTGCTTCCTCCATCTCAGCTTCATTTCGGTAAAAATTTATAGGAAGAATAACAAAATAAGGGGAATCAGAGCCAAACGAAAGTTTAACATGTGCAAGTAAGTAGTGTGTATTACATTAAATACGAGAAGGTCACTTGGCACATGTCCGAACCAAGTTGAAAAGCCATAGGTCACATGACCTTTCCTGCTATTTATTTATTCATTTTAATACACCCTTAAATTGAGTGTGCCCAGCAGATGGCTGCCATGTTTACGTGGCAGAGTCTCCACATTGATGGATTCCAGATGGAAGCTGCCTGAAACTAGGACCTTAAAATTGTTATATATATATATATATGTTAATGTCAAATCAAGTATTTGTTATTTATGCTTTTTTATTCCAAATGTTTTACATACAGACTGTGATTCGCTTGTGATGTTTAAGGACACTGTTGGCTGGTGGGAGGGGAACCATAGATTCTAGTTCTGGGGCTCTGGGGAAGACAAAGTGATGTGCGCATGGCTCGTGATGACTTCCTGCTGCACCATTGGCCTCTTCCGGTAGCCACAGCAGGCAGGGCATCCCGGGCCTGGTGGCGGTACCCTAGTAAGACTGTTCTTTTCTCAATTTCCTCCCCCAGACACACCATCCTGAGAAGCCACTTTTTCCTACCGCAGGAAGCCCAGGAGAACACTATAGCTAGCAGTCTGAGAGCCAAACTGAACCCAGGCCTTTTATATCCTGCCAGGTTTGAGAAGTTGGACATCACCCCAAAAAGTGCGCAGAAGATTAAGCCTGTTCTGGAGCGCTGGATGGTCGAGGCTGAGGCCCGGCAACACTCAGGAACACAGAACCTCACCGATTTTCTAGGCAGCGAGCCGTCCAAGAAGCGCAAGAGGAGGACCTCCTTTACGCCGCAGGCGCTGGAGATCCTAAACATGCACTTTGAGAAGAACACGCACCCCTCCGGCCAGGAGATGACGGAGATCGCGGAGAAGCTGAACTATGACCGCGAGGTGGTGCGAGTCTGGTTCTGTAACAAGAGACAGGCACTTAAGAACACGATCAAGCGGCTGAAACAGCCAGACCTGGAGTCAGGCCTCAGCGTGGACCAGATCACTGACTCCCTCATGGACACAGCTGAGAAACTCCCTTAAAAACAGCAGAAAAAGTGACCAAAAGTAAACGGAGACTCCAGAGCTACTCCAGGGCCATTCCAGGATGGGAACCAGTTAGACACCCGGCATTGAAACGTCTTTTATTTTTCGGAAGAAAGTCAAAATTTTCAGCATCCACTGAGCTTTTTAATCAACCGACAATGACAAATAAGGAAACACAAGTACTTTCTATGTTTAAAATATGTTTGTGACAATGTAAATCAGAAAACTAGTACTTCTGTTAAAATAAATCCAAAAAATACTTTGATAACCTGTTTTAAGAGTATGGAAAGTGACAACTGAAGTCTTTGTAGAAGCCTTGCATAAGAGTTCAGCTCGGTAATCAAACATTGTTTGAACACCAACTAACTACAAACCAAAGTCTAGGCGTTAAGTCAGATGTTAGTAACACACCTACTTTTTGTGTGTAAATGTCTTCTAAATTTCTACATTTATACTGAAAAAAACAAACGATGACTGACCTGTGGGGCCTGGGACATTTCTGTTTAACGTTTGGCTGCGCTGTTGCTTTGCTATTTAAACTGATTTTTATACGAATGCAGTGAGCTTAACTGAACGTCCAATGTCGACTGTTTCTGCAAATTTTTAAAATGTTTCTTTTTATTGGTTTCTCCCAAAGATTTCAGCTGCTGTCGGCAATCAGTCCAGTCGGCAGTGTGTGTACAGCCTGCCACGCTACTGTACTTTTTCTTTCTATCTTCCTGTTTAATTGTCTGAGGCAAGTCCGCAGCTTCGGGGTAATATTTATTCCTGTGCAGTAGATACTCTACTTTCTCATTTTTTTAGTTGCATAATTTCCTATAAAGTATTGATTAGCTTACGGGGCTCTGCGGGGAAGATGGATTTGGAGCAGTTTGCTGCAGTTTTGGATGATCTCATGTGCGGGTAGACAGAGTGAGAGATGGGCGTCTGTAACCCCACAGACCTGTAAAGAAGGGACACCCCCCAGCCTTCGCTTATAATAATAACCTGCATACATTTAGCAGAGAAGCGGGGCTCGAATTACCATGTTACAAATGCATATAGACATAATCCATTATTTATGGTGAGGGAGGCAGTCTGGCCGCAGGAATTACCTTCTGCTGTGTTTCTGCAATGGTGCAAAAAATACACCACAATGGTGCAAAAAACGCGAGGACCTCAATGCCCCTAAAAGTGCACCATCGTACAAACACATTTGATTTGAACTTGGTATTAACTGTGTCAAATTCTATTAGCTTGACACTGTAAGATTGGCGTCATTTTAAAACACGTCACCATGTCTGCCGTTTCAATCTGTCTTTAATAATCCGGTGGTCAAATTATGCTTCGTTGTCTGTTGTTAATTCCAAAGTAGTCTTATATGAACATTAATGTTTTTTTATTATTAAGGTATACAATTATTTATTTTAAATGTAAATATAGATTAGGTTTTTTGTTCCGATGGCTATTTTAATATCGTTGTGGCAAGGCGGGAACTTGCTGTTTCTTATCCGTGTGGCATTAATGCACGTAATCCGGCAGTAATCAGGAGGACCGCCGTGTTTCGGTTCGGCCTTCTCCCTGGCTTCACAGCACGGTCGATATCTGACCGCAATCTGACTGCACAGACTCCTCTCCCTTCCCCATCTTCCCATGCAGCCTCCCTCCCCTGCCGCTGCACGAACTCCCTTCCCCGTCTTCCCATGCAGCCTCCCTCCCCTGCCGCTGCACGGACTCCCTTCCCCGTCTTCCCATGCAGCCTCCCTCCCCTGCTGACCGACTGCACCGACTCCTCTCCCTTCCCCTTCTCCCATCCGAGCTGGATGTGCAGTGATACTTTCCCAGGCCGCCCGGGGCTCCTTGCTAGTTCGTGTGATGCCTTCAGTTTATGTATAAGCCGGTGAGTCAGCTGACCACAGCTGCTAATGCTACGCATTATATAGGAAAATAATTTACTTTAATTATTTTCATGGCTAATGTAAACCAAATGACTCGTTTGAAATTTTCCAAAGACTAGAACACTGTATTTATACAGCTCCCAAATCTAACAGAAGGATTCTCCTCCCCTGGTTACTGAAACCTTCTTTAAGTGACTGTGGGTTTTTTTTTATTGTCTTGTTTGAATCACTTTATATTTGTGGTGCTGTATCTTTACACAGTGTGATATTAAACACACAGAATCCACAAAACAAAAATAAATAACAGAATCTTTAGGGACGTGAATATGAAAGCGCTTCATAAGATGATTTTATGAAGAGGATATCTTATGCTTTATGAACCCTGCCCTTTGTCTATCAGGAAATCACCTGTTTATGCAATCGAGAGACATTTATGGTTACATTTCTTTCGGAAATCTGGTCAGTGGAATTTATCCATCTCACAGCTCATTACCGCTCGGCTGCTGTAGGTCTGCTGCAGACGTGTCTGTGCTCTACAAATTGTCAGTTCTTTTTATATTAATATATAGTTATGCAATATAATATAACTGCATGTATCCTTGTTGTCTTCTCTCAGTTTAGTTTTTAAACTCAGCCTTTCCTGATGTCATGAATTTTCCCCAAATCCAGAGTACATTATACGGACAGAAGTATTGGGACACTACGGGACTTTTATGACATCCCATTCAACATCCGTAGGCACCCATATGGAGTTGGTCCCCCCTTGCAGCTATAATGCTTTCCACAAGGTTTTAGAGTCTGTGGGAATGTTTGCCTGTTCATCCAGAAGACCATTTGGGAGTTCAGGCACTGGTGTTGGACCTGAAGTCTTGGCTTGCAGTCTCTGTTCTGGTTCATCCAAATGGTGTTTGATGGGGTTGAGGGCAGGACTCTGCACGGGCCAGTCAAGTTCCTCCACACCAAACTCACCAACCATGTCTTTATGGACCTGGCTTTGTGCAGTAGGGCACAGTCATGCTAGAACAGAGAGGGACCTTCCCCAAACTGTTCCCAAGAAGTTGAAAGCTTGTCTAAAATTTCTTGGTACGCTGAAGCATTAAGAGTTCCCTTCACTGGAAATAAGGGGACTTTACAGTTGACACAGTGCTGTCAGACAGGTATCGTTTTTCTTGCGCCTTCTTGAGCCTGACTCATCCATCAGACAGTGAAGTGTGATTTGTCACTCCACAGAACATTTCCACTGCTTCAGAATCCAGTGGCCACGTGCTGTACACCAGTCCATCCGACGCGTGGCATTGCGCTTGGGGCTTGCAGACAAAGCTCGGCGACTTCTACGCACGATGCACCTCAGCACTCAGCGACCCCGCTCTGTTACTTTACCTGGTCTGCCAAGAAATAGCTGGGAAGTAATTCCGCAAACTAACTCACTGCAGAGGTGCCATCCTATGACAGGACCATGCTTTAACTCGAGCTCTTGACCCATTCTTTTACAAATGCTGGTAAACTTGACTGCAACCTGACTGATTTTATGCACCCGTGGCAATGGGTCTAAGTGAAACACCTGAATTCAGTGATTAAGTGGTGTGTTCCAATACTTTTGTCCATATAATATACACAGCAAGTATCATGGACAAATACCCTGTCGAACATCAGTCTAATTCTAATCAATATAATTTTATATGTATTATCAGTAAAAGCAAATATTATATTTTACTGCACATTTTGGGGAAAGGTAAGATAATTTGCACATTTCACAAGCAATTGAAACAACTGTAATATCAAGGTATTTAAAAACTGGCTGCAGGAGGCTAAAAAGGTCCAAACTGAATTTTATAACATTTAGTAATAATGTGTCGTTGTTTCGCCCTCTTTTGTTTTTTGAAAGTCTTAATTTGTTTTATGTTTTCCTTGTTCAGGACTTTACAGGAGGTGTGGTGAGCACTGTTAGGGTCCTCGTGCTCTCGTTCCCGCGTTCTCGTGTGCTGAGCACTGTTAGGGTCCTCGTGCTCTCGTTCCCGCGTTCTCGTGTGGTGGGCACTGTTAGGGTCCTCGTGCTCTCGTTCCCGCGTTCTCGTGTGGTGGGCACTGTTACGGTCCTCGGGCGTGGCTGTCAGCATACATGATTAATCTGCACACGTCTCCTAGCAGCTTCTGTTTTCAGAGTATAAATATGTTAAACTCATTAATCTCGACAGATGGGCGGCTACCTGTTTGCACAGCTAGTCTGTTTCACTCTACAGTACTTTAACCGGGTTATTGCCATAAACGACTACTTGAGAGTCATGAAAATATGAAATGGATTCATTTTCATCAAGGGGGGGTTTGTGAAAAGAGAAACTTTTGTAAATTGTAATTTTATTAATTAGAAATCAGACCATGTTTTAACCCATTCCGTCCCACATGTGTGTGTGTGTCTCTCTGATCACCATTTATGATCGGATATAAAGGACTCCATTACAAAACTGAAACCAAAACAGTGAGGATGTGCACCGTCTTTCCTATAGCTGGACCAAAGCTCGACCTACTAGTCGCAGTATATGCACACTGTACAGATATGGCTTACCGTGACAATCCTGCAATATGAACTGCTGTTTCAAAGTTTAAGATGGACAAATGGACATTTACCGCAGTACCTAGTAGGCAAGGCCATTAGAATTTCCAAACGGAGGTAAAGGGACATTTTGTCTGTACGTTTTCGTAAGCAGTGTTGTCAGTGTGAGGGGCGTTTTTGATCACAGCCGTAAGACGTGGGCGTCTGTATTGTTTTATACTGTGAAATTGTTTTGAAGTATTTGCTGTGGTGTTTCTTTGCTTGATTCCTCTTCAAACTGAAGTTTACGCTGTCTAACGTTCGGTCACCAGATGATACCTTTGTGATCTAAACGACAAAGACTCAAAACACAGGATTCACGTAAATGTATATTTACCAGAGGTGGAAAGTTCAGGTTCAGAAAGTACAAATCCGGGCCAAGATTTCGCTTCAACCAACCAGGTGAGTACTCAGTGAATGTGGCTCTTACTACTCAGCTGGTTGGTTGAAACAAAATGCTGTGGACTTGTATTTTCTTAACATGAACTTTCTACTTCTGATACATAAATAAAAAGCCACATAGGGAAGTGTATTAAAGCAGCCAAAGTTAATTAACTTTCACTTTGCTTTAATTTCTCAGATTACATCTGTACCTGATCTTTGGAGCAATATCTGTATGGTTAATAAAGCTGTAATCTGTGTTTCCATGTGACTTCACTTCAAGCCTTTCTCTTTGACCTGTAAACATAAGGGTACCACCAGCCCCTGCTGTCTTTTTTGTCTTGGTCCTGAACCCCAGGGTCTCGTGTGTGACTGCAACCTGCAGAGTCAGAATGATGATCTTGCCATTACACCGTGTAACATACGTGAGACCTCATGTGAACGAGGGACACATCTCACCATCAGTCTACTATCACTCCAGTACCATTTATGTTCATATATGTGGAAGACCATAGACAATAGCAAGACCGTCTGTCGCTGTGAGGGCCGGTCTGAGAACTCGAAGATCGACAAACATCCGGAATCTTCTCAGATGTGGTTGAGTGAGTGAGGAACAGGAGGAGACTTGGTGTGGTTGTTTTTGGGATGCCATTTCAGGTGATTAATAGAGATATAGGAAGATCAAAGGATGGAAGTAAGAAGGTGTTATGAGTCAGTGTCTTTCTCAAACTTCCGTTAAATTTCATTTACTACTTGCTCATCTACTTCAAAGACTCCAGTCCGACTTGGTGGCCTACCACCTGCTCTAAATATCTACTAAAGCATATGAGGGACTGAAACGACTTTCAACACTGGGGGGGGGGGGGCATGTAATATTATGACATGTCTGCAGTCTGAAAGGATTACAACCTACATATCAGCCCGGGACACAAAACAAAGTGGCATGCAGATGGGCTCGAAACCGCTGCTTTGTCTGCCGGCAGAAGCTCGGCTGTTTATTCTCACTTATCTCTGGAGTGGCCCCCAGGCAGCCCAGCATTCTGGGTAAATGAACTGTCAACATCACCCACTCTGAACCCATAGTGTTCTGGCAGCTCTCAAGGTCAGGCCTCTGCAGGAATGCCTTGGATCCAGAGATTCTCTGATGTCTGGCAGTACACGACAGGCAGCTGCACTCACGGTGACTTCACCCCAGTTTGGGATATGAGGAGCTTGAGGGCAGACTTTGCACCTGGTAAACTGTAATTAATTATCTTAATTAACGCCGATTATTTAAGCTTCTTACCACTGACTGCTCTTGCTTTGGCTGCTCCTCGCTGTGACATCACACGTCAAGCTCATTGTGTTTTGGATGATACAGCTCGTGTGAGTAGTTTTAGCGATGCTCTCAGTGCGGTTCCGTTAGGTTGGGCTGGGCTCAAAGCCATTCATCTCTTCCATGCAGTTGTGCAACTTTAGCCTGAGGAAGTGGTAAGTGTAGCTGTAAAAGGAAGGGAGGAGGAGATGAGTCAGTGAGAGACTGCAGGGCGGAGGGCATTTGCAAACCTTCCTCGCAGCGCCCACTTTAGCAGCCACACGGCCCCTTCACACTCCTCCAGGAGCACGACTCGGAGGTATGGGGGCCTTTAGGCTGCCCTATAATAACCCTGTTAGCACTCGCATGCTAGCGTTAGCATTGTTTAAGTGCAGGTGCGCCAGAGCACCGCCAAACATTCGTAAACATTTATCGCTTCATTCAAACACATACTTTCACTCAGATGAAGTTGCTAGCTTTGCCGCAGTAACACTGAAGCCAATTTTTGTTAATACAACAAAGATAATGACTTCACCTATATATATGCGAAAAAATTATGTTGAAAATTGCATTCGACATAGGCTTGGTATAGGTTATATAGACTGTATATACACTCACCTAAAGGATTATTAGGAACACCATAGTAATACGGTGTTTGACCCCCTTTCGCCTTCAGAACTACCTTAATTCTACGTGGCATTGATTCAACAAGGTTTAGAAATGTTGGCTCATATTGATAGGATAGCATCTTGCAGTTGATGGAGATTTGTGGGAAGCTCCCGTTCCACCACCTCCCAAAGATGCTCTATTGGGTTGAGATCTGGTGACTGTGGGGGCCATTTTAGTACAGTGAACTCATTGTCATGTTC
>JAODKN010000079.1:7467457-7479070 GCA_026774425.1 Petrocephalus zakoni
CCCGGCCGGGAGGTACCCCGTGGGCACGTCCGCCCCCCGTTTAGGCATTGCGCCTACCCACCCCCCCCCGGCTGTGTGTAGCCCTGAAGCCGTTTCTGTATTCTGCTGGAAGTCCATCCAGACCTGGTCTTCTGGGGACCCCGAGACCTTTTGTCTCTTGTAGGGTGAGGCCTGTCGAGACCAGGCAGGTCAGAGGAGCAGAAGTCTGGGCCGCAGTTCTGGCCCGCTGAGGCCCCTGTGTGCGGCGCCCAGCCACCGGGAAGAGATTAACTGGCACATTTGGTGTGTGTTTAGGGAGGGGGCTGGCTCCCACCCGCTCCAGCAAGTGAGCACAGCAAGCCCTCTGTCATGGGTGCAGACGTGGGGGAAGGAGGCTAGCCGGGGCACCCCCCGGGACCCGTCTCACGGCCAGGCGAACACTGGATGTCACGGCGGGGCAGAGCCAGGGGGATGCGGGCAGGAGGAGAGGTAGCAGGCTGGGGATCGACAGAATGTGAAAAGGAGAGGATGGAGCGACACGCCTCCTGCGGGCCTCCTGCGGGCCTCCTGCATGTCCACCAGACCAAGTTTCAGGCACTGAATTATTACAGTATGTTATTCATCATATGTAATCTGCTCTATTTTAAAGATTATTAGTGTTATTTGTTGATTATTAAGCCCGTTTTGGATGACAGAGACCTCCCCAGCAGCACCAGTTTGTTCAGTGGCTCCTGACCGTCCCTGTAAATAAAGCAGGCCACTTTCTCAGTGCTGACGGAGCAAATAGCAACAGATAGCCCCCCTATCTCTGCACCAGGACCCTGCACCGGCTGGGTGGCTGAATGGACCTGGTGCACATACTATAAGATATAGAGAGTGTAGACCGTAGCTTTGTATACACTGTAAGAGTGTTAGATTCATGCGTCTCATCCTCTTATATTGGATAAGAGATATTGGAATTCACACACCCCCCCAGCACAGTATAACAGTATGAAGGAGTCCTGTTTCTTTACCACAGTAAATAAATAAATTGTGCCTGTGCTCCATGGTGAAAGATCAGGGGCCCATTCCCAGAGCCTGCGGGGTGCCGGACTCGGCCAGCAGGACGCCGGACTTCCTCCTTAATTAGTCATGAGTGCTGGGCGGAAGCAAGGAGAGACACAGAGCACTCCATCCAAATGGCTTTACTAATGGCCTTAAACCGATTAGGGAGGGCGTCGCGGCATGGTGGGGGACGAGGGTCTGAGGGCTAAACACACACACACAAACACATACACATGTTGCAGGTTTGCTGCTTTCTTGGCCTGAATGGAGGAAGTCTCTGATTGGCTGGACCTGGTTCCATTGGAGGTGGGACTTTCCCAGATTGTGGGTACGAATGGGCTGGGAGTGGCAGCTCCAGACAGAGGCTGTGTGTGCATGGGAAATTCAAGGCCTGGGGGGTGCAAGGTCAGACTTTTTTAGGGGGGTGGGGGGGGTCCCCTCTCAGTAAATTTTGTGCGATACTCGGCGATAAAAATTGGACACCTAGTAGCTCATAATGGGGGCACTTAAAATCGTTGGGGCTAAAGGGCCACTCCCAGCACAGGAGACCCCATGTATAAGGACAGTGATTCCCACAGCCATGCTCTAGTTTTCTGTGTCCCACTTTAATTTTCCTGTACTTGGAAATAAATCAGGAGTGTGTGTGAGCTGAGCGGGTGTAGGGGAGGATGTTTGTAGTGTGATTAGACTTACACACACAGGGGAAAATACTGTTTGATAGGTGGGTGTGCCCTGAACAAACACACACACATACACACACACACTTTCTCCAAGGCGTCCCGCGGTAAACAAAGCCCGGGCGGAGTGGCCGTTACTTCCTGTTACATTACGGCTTGCTGCCAGATGGACATTGTGTCCACGCCGGGAAGGCATGCGCCTGTCTGACAGCGAATTCCTCCCTGGGGGTGGGGGGGGGGGGGGGGCAGAACTGCCCCAAAATGGCCGCAAACCAGCTGGGCCAGGGAGGGACAGGGCACCCTTTGTTATATGCCAGTGCCTCGCGGGTTCCCGCCGTAACCGAGACACGTGGCACGGAGTCGGCATAAGCGACCTCTTCCGTGCTCCAGAGTCAGAGCGCACGCGGGGGCCGACCTACTCTCTGCTCAGATGTTAGCCAGAGAGGGCCCACGTTCCAGCCTCCCCCATAAACGCACACGCCTGCCTTTTCCGAAACCGTCTTGAGGGGGGCGGGAGCCTGACCCTTGCCATCAGCAGTCTCCACTGCGGAAAAGAGGACACGGCGAGTGTCTCTGTGCACCCACGGTTAGCTTGGCCCCATGTTTAGCTTAGCACTTGCGGTTAGCTTAGCCCTCGCACATTAGCTTGGCCCCCGTGCTTAGCTTAGCACTCATGGTTAGCTTGGCCCCCACCCATTAGCTTGGCCCCCGTGTTTAGCTTAGCCCTCGCACATTAGCTTGGCCCTCGCACATTAGCTTGGCCCTCGTGTTTAGCTTAGCACTCGCGGTTAGCTTAGCCCTCGCACATTAGCTTGGCCCCCATGCTTAGCTTAGCACTCATGGTTAGCTTAGCCCTCGCACATTAGCTTGGCCCCCATGCTTAGCTTAGCACTCGTGGTTAGCTTAGCCCTCGCACATTAGCTTGGCCCCCATGCTTAGCTTAGCACTTGTTAGCAGGGTCGCCAACTTTGGTCAACTGGCTGGAGTGAAATTTTAAATTTTTGACAAGCCTGCACGCACATTCACATGTATGTAACTGTTTTATTACCTTATAAATAGTCTATTGGGTTTGCAAACTGCCCCAATGCTTTTGATGTAGCTGATTTGAGGTTTAGAAAGGAATAATGTAGATCTTGTGAGAGTGGGAAAGCGCGAGTGTCACATCAGATGCGTGAGAGTTGGCAGCCCTGGGTTAGCTTGGCTCTCACCCTTTAGCATAGCGCCCGGTGGTTAGCTTAGCCCCCGGGGAGCCCAGGCGTGGATCAGCTGGTGTCCGACACTCGCATGACAAATAAGGGAAGCAATCAACAAGAGCAGAGACAAGCCCCCCCCCCCCAATGTGACACCCCCCAACCCTCCTGCTGCCAGTGATGGCTCCTCCCCTAGGGTGGCGCCCTAGTGCTCATGCCCTCAAATGGAGGTTGGGCTGCTGGGCCACAGTGCAGATGGAAATGTCTGGGACTCGTCAACGGTGTGGGCCCCTGGGCTGTGGGCGGCCGGGGCACCGCTTGCTACCGCGCTTCGCCAGGCTGTTCCAGCGTTAAACAAACAGGCCGCTGGCTACAAACCAGGCTGCGTCTGTTTGAATGTTCAGAACGGATGGGGGGTCTTCTTTTCTCTTCCGCTGCCCTGTAAACATTGCCCTGTGTCTTATAAACAGTCCAGGCCTGCAGAGCCAAGGCCGGGGATTTGGGGAGAGTCAGACAACGGCATGGTGGGTCTTTGAGTGCTGGGAGTGAGGGTCGGTTCCTGAGCAAAGCGGAGTGCATTCCTCACAGCCGGCTGGGTCATGGGCGACCCACAGGCCGGGAATCCACAGGGAATTGGCATGAGTGCCACGCATTTTCATGAGTACTGCGTGTTTACATGAGTGGTGCACATTTGCATAAGTACCGCGTGTTTACATGAGTGCCACGCATTTTCATGAGTACCGCGTGTTTACAGGAGTGCTACGCATTTTCATGAGTACCGCGTGTTTACAGGAGTGCTACGCATTTTCATGAGTACCGCGTGTTTACATGAGTGCCACGCATTTTCATGAGTACCGCGGGTTTACATGAGTGCCATGCATTTTCATGAGTACTGCGTGTTTACATGAGTGCCACGCATTTTCATGAGTACTGCGTGTTTACATGATTACCACGCATTTTCATGAGTACCGCGTGTTTCCATGAGTGCCATGCATTTTCATGAGTACTGCGTGTTTTCATGAGTGCCACGCATTTTCATGAGTACGGCGTGTTTACATGAGTGCCACATATTTTCATGAGTACCGCGTGTTTACATGATTACCACGCATTTTCATGAGTACCGTGTGTTTACAGGAGTGCCATGCATTTTCATGAGTACCGCGTTTTTACATGAGTGCCATGCATTTTCATGAGTACTGCATGTTTACATGAGTGTCACGCATTTTCATGAGTACTTCGTGTTTACATGAGTGCCACGCATTTTCATGAGTACTGCGTGTTTACATGAGTGCCACGCATTTTCATGAGTACCGCGTGTTTACATGAGTGCCACGCATTTTCATGAGTACCGCGTGTTTACATGATTACCACGCATTTTCATGAGTACCGTGTGTTTACATGAGTGCCATGCATTTTCATGAGTACTGCGTGTTTACATGAGTGCCACACATTTTCATGAGTACTGCGCATTTTCATGAGTACCGCGTGTTTACATGAGTGCCACGCATTTTCATGAGTACCACGTGTTTACATGAGTGCTATGCATTTTCATGAGTAGTGCGTGTTTACATGAGTGCCACGCATTTTCATGAGTACCGCGTGTTTAAATGATTACCACGCATTTTCATGAGTACTGCGTGTTTACATGAGTGCCATGCATTTTCATGAGTACTGCGTGTTTACATGAGTGCCACGCATTTTCATGAGTACTGCGTGTTTACATGAGTACCACGCATTTTCATGGGTACTGCGGGTTTACATGAGTGCTGCACGTTTGCATAAGTACCATATGTTTACATGAGTGCCACGCATTTTCATGAGTACCACGGGTTTACATGAGTGCCACGCATTTTCATGAGTACCGTGTGTTTACATGAGTGCCACGCATTTTCATGAGTACCGCGTGTTTACATGAGTGCCACGCATTTCCATGAGTACTGCGTGTTTACATGAGTGTCGCGCATTTCTGAAAGTCCGCGCGCAACAGTGCCTCACCTGCAGGAGGTCTCCGCTGTAACAGGCTCCAGGGCCCACCACCAGCCCCCGATTCTCACGGTGGCACCGTATCAGAGAATGTGGTACCAGGATGAAATGTAATAACAGAGCCACTGGCGCCTATGAATAGCTGCTCTCACCTCCGGCATCGAGGAGTGCGCTGATGGCAGCCTGCCACGCTGCACCCGTTCACCTCCACGCTGGGGAGGGAGGGCGCGGGGGTGGGACCAAAGGGGAGACAGGCACCAGTCCCAACTGCGCCACCCGCTGGCCGGTGCAGATGGCCACCCTTCCCTTCACATTCGCCCAGGCTGGTGCTTCTCCTCTGGTTCTGGATAACCCTGTGGCAACACAATGAATGTCAGTTCACACTCACGACCTAGATCCCTGGTCAAGCCGGTGGGATGCACCTGGATGCCACCCCTCTGTGAGGGAAAATTGACAACATCCCCTTAAATTGTTCTTTGTAATTTCATTCACGTAAAGGTAAATCTCCTGACTATATCAGCAGTACTTAACTGTAGGAATCTGCTTCGAAACATAATTGAATCCAAACTGTGCTGATAGTTCCTAGCCCTCCTGCTTGGCACACTTTATTATTGGGAATTGCTTGTGTGTCCGTTAGCTTGTGGGTTCGAATCCCTCGGCTGCTCCAAGGCTGGTGGATGCTGGCTGACCTCAAGCTTATGTTACTTTGCACTAAAGTGTCTGCTAAATAATCAAATGATAAGGTCCTGCGGCTCCCTTCCTATGGAAAACGGGAGGAATTAGGTGCGTTTCCCATTTCCTGAGCTCGCTGTGCCAGGCTGCCCCCGTTGCCCGGGTCCGTCCGATGACATCCTGCTATTCTTCAAACTTGGCTGGAGACCACCGGTCAGTGAATTCAGGTTCCTCCTTTCCGTGTTCTGTGCCCCCGCGGTCGTTAACCTGTGTTCCTGTTACGCTGACCTCCCATACAATTCCACTATAACGGTGCGATAAGCCCTCGGCGTTAATTAATCGAACTGCGTGTTGTCGAGTGGTTTTCCGAAAACGAGGCCTACGTCAAGGTCATTGTATCCCGTGGGCTATTTCTGTCGGAATATCTGTGAGCTGCCAGCCCAGGGTGGGTGCGACACGGCGGGCCTGGTACGGGTGGGGGGCGGGGAGCGGCCAGACGTCATTTCTCTGATTATGTCCAGAATTTGTGCTAAAAATAGATCCACCCAGCCCAGTGTGAGCTCAGCACGGAGAGAGTCTAAATCAGCCTGGGGAAGGCTCCACGCCTCAGCTGGGGGTCTTGTGACCTTTGCTACATCGGCGTCGTCGGAAACAAGGTGGGCCCCCAGCCCCCACCGTGGCTGCGTTTTACTGGTAGCGTGCTGCGGGGTTTGTTCCATTGTACTGGGACACTGAGATGCACCCCCACAGAACACTTTGAGGCTGGGGGGGCGGGGACTCAAGGGAAACTCTGTGACAATGAGGACAGATCCTGGAGGAGCGTAGCAGGAACATGCTGGTACTGACAGCGCCACCATCAGGCTTGGAGTGGAACACCAGGCTTTTCTGCCTTTGCGTAGCAGAATGCTACTCTACTCGAGCCGGACTCTCTCACCTCTGACGTCACCCGGAACATTCCGTCAAGAGGCGCTGCGAGCTCGGAGCAGCAGCTCGAAGCTTCGCCCCCCCCCTCTCCCCCCCCATCGTTTACTCAGTGACAGTATGTCAGCACAGGGAAAGTCTTCTTGAGAAACTCCCTGTAATGATTAACTGATGAAACATGCTAATGTCTCTGTAATACCTGTCACTTGCACCCTGGTTAGAAAAGTGAAAACAGAGCTATGATAATAACAGTGTCATCACGATTTTAGTCCATCCATCTTCTGACCCCCAATCCTGGACAGGGTCATAAGGGCTTGGGACCCTGTAGTAGGCAGCACAGGGCACAGGGTACCCCTTGGACAGGATGTCAGTCGGTCTCTCCGATGAGTCTTTTTTCTTCTGTACAGCTTCAGAGTTTAACTGGAGAGTGTTAACGTCCGTGGTGCTGTTTCTGTGAGAATCTGCATGTGGACCTGGCTGGGTGGGGTTTGCATTCCAGTGAGACGGGACCCCGCTCTGACGGTGGGCTTTGTTCCCGCTCGCTCTGACGTCACGCCTCTGACCGTGTGAATTACAGAATTTCTCCGCATCTTGCTCTATAAACACTTAAATGGTTTCTCTGGTTTCCTGGCCTGGGGCCCGGAACACGCTGTTAATGCCAAAATGGAAGGGGGGAAACATCAGTAAAGGGAGCAGTTTTAAGCAAATAAAGTCCGACTCCAGTGAACGCAGAGACAAGCCGGGCCCACAGCCGCCTTCGTTGGTGGACCCCGGTTCTGCTCCAAGGGGGGGCGGGGCATTGACCTGGCTTAGCGCACTTTTACCGTAAACAGACAGTAATTCCACTGTTATTCCAGCCATTCCGGCCAGCTTCCCTGGCGGCCGTGCGGCCAGCCCGCCGAGTGACTCGGAATGCCGTCACTGCTGACTAATCTGTGGATCCGGATGTTTTGTGCTGTGTATCACTGATCTGCTGTTGTATTTTAGGGAAAATGGGGGCAGGGATTTCAGGAGTCCTGGATGAAAACAAACAACAGCACAGATTAAAAGGACGTCGTTTCTGCATCTGAGTTTCCCGCAAATGGGACTGGAGCGTGTCTTACTGACCGGCTGCACGCGATAAGCGCAGGAGGCATATCTACACAGTTTGGGTCATTCTGGGGTCAGGAAGCCTCCCACCCACAAACCATTTGCCGCTCCAAACATTAAGCATTTCAGCTGGAAATATTGTTAATTTTTGGATGGTAGCTTTATAGGGAAACTAGCTTGTTCAAAGCCCTGGGTTTTAGTTCCAACTACCACCCTCAAAACTGCAAATGAATCCCCGTCAAAGAATCAGAATCAGAATCTCACTTTATTACCAGTATGTGTGAAGGTTCCAGAATTGTTTGTGGTCTGGTGCCAAACCCAAAAGCAGAGCAGATTAAGCGAACCACGCTCCCCTAGAGCTTTGGCGGGGGGGCCGCGGTGTCCAGCCCCACCAGCTGTGACGTCCCAGAAAGACACATCACCACCAGCTGTCCCAGGTCCTGACCCCCCCATCTGTCTGCCCCTGAACACCGGCACACGGGGTGTCATCAGGATCGGAGAAGTCTCCGTTTGGGGGGGGGGGGATCTGACAAATGGACGTTGAAAATAAAACCTGTAAATGTGACCCTTGGCCTAAGTGTGAATTACTAAAGTCACTGTCACTGATGGAGCTCTGTAATCAGTAACACACGCGTAATTGTCATCCATCCATCTTTTAATCGCATTATCTGGTCATGGTCACAGGGGGCATCCTAGGCGACTCGTGGGCGGGGGGAGACACCCTGGGTAGGGTGCCAGTCTCTTGCTGTGAACACACACACACACATACACACACAACAGGCAATTTAGAGCCACCATTCAGCTTAGCTGTGTGTCCTTGAACTGGGGGAGGAGATCAGTATGACAAGGGCACTGGTGGGACGCCCCAACCCTGGAGGCGGGAGGTAGCCCACGGCGCCGCAGTGCTCCTGATCATCATGAAACAAACATACAAAATGAACTGAAACCTTTAATTTCATTCCTTCTGTGGTGAGTCATTCAGTTTGTTGGGGATTTTGGAGAATCTGCCATTAAAGGCATCTCCAGCCAGGGGCTGAGGCGTCTGGCAGATCTATGAACACAGATATTTACACATAGAGCGACACCCCCTGACTCACTCTACCGTCGTGTATAGCCCATGTCCTGGTATATTGGCGGACGGGTCGCAATCCCTAAGTGAGTGACCAGTGGGATCATAGTTCACATTTGCTGAGTTATTTGGCTTAAAGTCAGTTTGGGGCTTCATCCATAACTGTTGATCCAGTATAGGGTCACACTGCCCCTGTCGACTGATACATTCCGGCTCATTCTGGACCCGTGAAGCCGCCGATAGCTCTCTCTGCTCTGATTATCTTTCATTTGGTTCTTGGTGGCGGGGACAGACGTGAGAAATGACAGCATGCCACTCAGTTCGGCTCTGTCTCTCCAAGAGGGCCTGGCTCACGCACCTTTTAACCTACTGATAATAATCCCCCATTCAGAAATAGACTCTGCGGTTCTAATCTCCCATTGGCTGCCATGGGACCGTGTGACCTGGCTGCATTCTGCTGGATCTGCCCGAGGAAGAGCATGTACAGGATCTGCGGTGCAGGAAGATTCTCTGAGGGGGAGCTTTCCCACCGCACAGGTTAGGTTCAAGAAAGAACCACAAGTCTGGTGCTTCAAGGTGCTGGTTTTCCACTGGCGTCAGAACTGGTTCCGGCACTGAATGAAATCATGAAGCAGGGCATGGTATTTTGTACTGAATTCAAAAAATGGCTGTAGTATATTATAGGGCTGGACGATGTGGGATATTAATACCATTAATACCCTGGCCTGGCATGTCATGCACATACAATTCTTACATCACTAGTCAGCTAGGTTAAGATCAGTCTTTTTCTTTCTCTTAATTCCTTTATAGCACAAGGAGTTTTGCCAAAACATTTCTGCTCTGTCATAGGAAAGAATAAAACTTTGCAAGTTTTGCAATTTTATTTATTATTCATTTATTCAATTATTCCTTTTCAAAATGATCCAGTATATGTTTAGAGATGTTTCGCTCCGCTGCTTTTGCACGAGTTCTGTCCTAACACATCATGCAAACGTGTTGTGTCCGCTCTTCCGACCAGATTGCAGTTAAAGCCTAGGTCTTTCATTTGTCCGCACATCCATTATTATTACCTTTATTTCTATCTTTTACTTCGCTTATCGTCGTTTTCTGAGTTTGCATCATTTCTCCAGACAGCGGACATGCTTCAGAGGCAGGCGATTTGCATAACCAGCCGGCAAAAAAAGAAAAAGAAAAACGTT
Source organism: Petrocephalus zakoni (assembly GCA_026774425.1). Classification (NCBI taxonomy): domain Eukaryota; kingdom Metazoa; phylum Chordata; class Actinopteri; order Osteoglossiformes; family Mormyridae; genus Petrocephalus; species Petrocephalus zakoni. The sequence goes on from JAODKN010000079.1 coordinate 7,477,281, forward strand.
TCGAGTCCCATCCCAAAGTGTCGAAAAAGTACCCCAGATGGTTTGGCACTTCATGTACTGGAACTTTCGGTACTTGTACTCGACCAGAACTTGAGGCACCGCTGGTTATATAGGAAGGATTTAAAGCATAGGTCTCAAATTTAACCCGCCTAAACATGAGTAGCAATGAGTTCTGGCCTGCGTTACGCGCAGAGCTGATTTATGATTCTTCTTGTCTCTCTCCTTTATCATTATCTAGCCGTTCAGCCAGCGTGGCAGTTTGCGTCCTTAAAGAGCAGTTTGGTCAAATGCGTCCACCGCCGTGCTACTGGCCCGGCTCCTGGAGGCCTTCTGAGCCCACGGAAACCCCCCCGAAGGAGACGTATCGCCGTCGAGCGGGAGAGGCCCGTAAATTCCTGCCGCGTTATGTGGATTTTCAGTGGACGGTGGAAGACCCCGCCTCGGACTCTAGAGACACACCTGTCGGTCTGAGTGTCTCTCCGTGTCAAGGGTTTATTAATTCATTGGACAGCTGTAGGCTGGTGTCGGTTAATCTGGTGCCATGACCTATGACCCCTTTATGTGATCTGGACAACCAGACCGTATAGGATCAGACCTCTTACATCTGACCATGCCCTGGGGTTGGATGGTGCTTCACGTGTGGTCCTAGACGCCAGCAGCATACAGAGACACTTGCATTTATGGAAAGCCACATTTTTCCGTTTATCCTGCCGTTTAAAGCTCGTGGCCACAGCCACTAGTCAAGAAACATAGAAATTTTAATTAGAGGACGTTGTAGTGTTGGCAAGAGGAAGAGAGGAATGTCTTTGCTGGATGCCGGAAGGATCCGGAAGCCGGTGGCTGTGAGGCAGGTCATGTTGTCACCGCTGACTCAGCAGATCTCGACGTCCTGAAAGCGGCCAGCGGCCCAACATCCCTTTTGTGATTTAACCCTCGGTCCCTTGCCGGCGCTCACCGGTCGCAGGAAATGCGCGCAATCGTTTTCCTGCGTGATGCTGGTTTGTATAATTGTAAGGATGGCCGGCCACCCATGTGGACGCTGTGGATGCGCCTCTCTCTGGCTGCGCCTGCTGTGTGATTTAAGCGCCCCCCCCCCGCGACAGTTCCTAGACGTGTATGTTAGTTCCTGAGAAGTTACATAAAGCAGGGCTGTCCTCCCGTAACCCCGGCGCATGCGCAGCTGCCGGCGGGGGGGGGGGGCGGGGCACCCTGTAAGGGGGACCAGGCTGCCTGGGACCAGTAAGCTCGAGGCGCATTCTCCAGAAGGCGGCTGAGCCTGTGAACACCAGGAGCCCCCCCCGAGGGCAGTGGCCATGAAGGGGGGCCCCCTGGAGGGCCTAGCGGACGGGGGTCCTAATTGATGGCCCGGGAGTGTTTCCACTCTTCCCTTGCTCCTAAGCGCTTTGGTTAATGAGGACAGCCCGGCGAGGCGTGGGGGAGGGTGACGGGCCGGGTTACACCGTCCTCTTTTTGGGAGCTGCGTAGAATCAGAGCTTCTCGGCGTGACCTCAGAGGCCCTATTTATACGCCGGCTGTGCAGAGCCTCTGTTTGTGCTGCGTCAGGGTGGGGGGGTTGCAGTGGATCTGCTTACAGCAGGAAAAGGCCCATTGGTGTAGCCCGCCTGGGATGTCAGGGATGCTTTGTTCCATCTCTTCCTTACTAGGGAAACTCAGTGGAGGCTGGTAAGCAGGAACGTGCCCCCACCACCACCATCACGTGCCACCATTCAGTATCTGGGCCGCGAGGGTGACGTTTAGCTGCAGAAAGCCACGCCGGGGGAGGGAGTGGG
>JAODKN010000079.1:7524158-7547139 GCA_026774425.1 Petrocephalus zakoni
GGTGTTTATGCTATCCTCACGTGTGACTCCCCCCAGCTTCAAAGTCCTTTCCGGAATATGTTTCCGCTTCCCCGACTTGTGCCATTTTTACTGGATCCTGTGGTGGGGGTCGGCGGGGGGGGGGGGCAGGCAGTCTCAAGGTGTGAACGGGAAAAACAGACGGCAGTGAAAGGAGATCATGACACAGGGGTCTGGGCGGTATGGGGGTGGTGTCAGGCGGGCGGGCGTCCGGGTGACGGAGGCGTGACAGCTGCATTCAGCGTTATATGAAAATAAAAGCCCACCTCTCTGACCGCAAGGTGTCGGGGGTGTGACCCTCTCAGACTGCCCTAAAGGTGCCTGGACGCCAGTCTGGAAGATCTGGCACCCCCTTACAGGCAGGGCAGCTGAATTACGCTGGCGGTAGCATAATCTACCACGTGTGTTATTAGGCTGTGTATCCTACCATGTGGGGTATGTCTGGCATGCAAGGGACATCATTCCCAGCTATATGTATGGTTAGGTGTCAGTCTACGCCTCCGCATCGCTGTCTGGTCCCAATCCAATGGAGTCCTCTTTGTCCCGATGGAGACTTGCCTGGCTGCTGGATACAGCATCCTCAGACAAGCAGACCCCTCCCCCAACACACACACACACACATATAGATACGTACATACGTACCCTGTCTCACCATCACATGACCTCGTCAAGCAGACCCCGGTAACACTGGGCTAGTTCCTTCACGGATCAGCAAACCGTCTCCCTCCCCTGCTTTCAGTGGCATGTATGTCTTCGCAGGTAGGACGTGACAGACAGCGTGTCTGGCAAACATGTGACATCACTGTCATGTTTTAAGGGCTATAAACAGCCCCCGTTCACAGTTATCTGATACCTGCCTCGAACAGATGGATAGTCTAGACATCGTGATAAATTCACAGTTTGTTGGAGTTAAATGTTGCAAGAGAGATACACACATTCACACAAACAGATCTCACACTTTCTCTATAGATAACATTATCTGCGAGCAGCAGAGGCCCGGGATGATGGGGACACTGTCTGCCGCGTAGGAATGTCCCCTTAGTGTTATGCCGTCTTCGTCATCAGCTGGAACACACAGAGCAGGGGAGTAGCCAGACCTACATTGGGGTGGCCAGACAAGACCAAATGATTTCACTGGGTTAGCAATGGGGTATGTTTTGTCGATCGCAAGCATGATCCATTACTCATCTGGCAAATCGTGTTGGAGACACATGATCAATGACACATGAAGATGATGGACGGGTTGGGCAGCTCTGGTTTACAGAATGAAATGCTCAATATTTCATTTTTATTTTTTGTTGAGGGGTGCCAACTAGGGTGGGTAGGTTTTTAGTGGGGGGAGGGAGCACGGCCCCCGAGGCAAGGTGCAAAAGTTGGACAGGGATGCTTGCTTCAAACGTGAATCTGCCTTTCTGCGGTCAGATCCCGGGCTGAACTGGGAAACTCGAGTAAAAGTTCTGGGAACGATGGTCGTATGAGACGCGGGTTTCTCTGGATAGCAACCGGTGCAGTGGTGGGATTTTCGTCAGGGGGGAGGGGGTGGTCTAGATCCTACACTCAGCCCATTCCAGAGGTGAGAGGGGGTCTCATATCTGTCTGGCCCACAGGAGTCAGCGCACAGCAAAAGCTCTGGGTGGGTGAAGGCTGAGCGGGAGGCTTCATACTAGAGTCTTTCCTGTGTGGTGCAGCAGACAGTGATTCTTATTGGCATAAGCTAATGAACCACTGAATCAGCTGATTCCCATGTTAATGTCTTACTATTGGTCACACAGAGAAAACACTTTTTACTTCAGCACAATGAGCTGAGCGGTACTGCAACAGATAATAGCAATACTAAGTATGCAAAAAAAACTCTGCTTCAAAGCCTACGGGCAAGGACTGGACAGCGAAAATCCTGCAGAGTGCATATCCAGAGACCTCCGGGAGGCAAAAGTCTGTTTGCCTAAAGCTTAATTACATTTGCTTACATTGGCTTTGAGAGATTGCAGTGAAATAGCCTGCTGGCGTGTGGTTTCTCACCGTTTCATGAGTCCCTTGGAGGTATTTAATCAGAGACACATTTTACAAACCACAAAGATCGCAGCGGCAGCGAGCAAGTCGCTGGAACTGGACGAGCACGCGGGCGGTGGACTTTTATGCCCAATCCTGACCGTGTCTCATCTTCACAAATGAACCATCGAGGACCGTGCGGTCCAAAAGCGATGCTCCTGACATCCGTCTGAATTCGTTTGCCGTCCCGACAAACCGTGCCGTTCTTTATGCCCCAGACCACTCCGGAATACTCAAGAACACTCTGGAACATTCCGGAACACTCTGGCAAAGTGTTCAAATGTGACGGCGGGTATCTGAGCAGACAGGAAAGGGTGTACAGAGCCGGGGGACTCATCCAGCCCAGCCTGGCTCAGCTCAGTGAGGTGGGACCTGTATCTGTCTGCCCTGGTGACATCCTCATGCTGATTAATGGTGCCCCCTCCGCGATAAACAGAGGGGCGCACGTGGACGCTGGCCTGCTCAGCAAGGCTCTGTACCAGACGGTCACTCCGTGCAGGAGCCCGTCTGAGGGCCCCCGTTCTCTCACCCGAGTCTCAGGTCGGGCGTCGTTTGGACAGAGCTGTCAGGCGGAGGAGCAGAGCTGCTCCCCAGGATCCGCAGGCAGATTTCTGCAGAGCAGGTGCGAGTCAGCTGCCCCTATTGATCAGCGGACAAGCTGCAAGCTCGAGCGGGCCCCCTGAAAGGAGGGAGAAGGCAGCGGCCATCAGCCAATCAGGAGTGCAGGAGGAGGGGTGGGGTTTACGGGCACCCAATCACAGAGGGGGGAAAAAAGGCACGCCCACACTGCAGCCAGTCAGAGAGGCACCGAAAACAAAAAAAAACATGAAGGAGTCAGCTGCTGCCGTATCAAAGAACAGCTGGTGTCAAGAACAGAACTCGAAGACAGAGGCTGTTCTGTTGGGTCTGGAGGTGGGCCAGAATAGGGCTGCCCACTGGGGGGGGGGCTCAGCAAGATTATATAACTTTGAGAGAGAAAACACACTCACACAGCAGACGGAAAGGTCATTTTGGGCTGCGTAGTATGTGCTTTGAATTAAAAGCAGACAGTTTAGCTAGAAGAGAAATCCTTTATCCCCGAGAGGCACCGGGGGAAAATGTAACGATTCTTTCTCCGCGGGCAGCTGCAGCAGTATCGGGCAGAGCCGGGGCCATTGGGTCGGGCTCAAACCAACACTATTCGGGCTCAGTCCCAGATTGTTGAGCCATTCTGAAACCCCTACAGATTTCACCCTTTTACTAAATATTACCTGTAAAATTGTCCCTAGAACATGGTCTGATATGTTGCTGAGGTGCTCTGTTTTAGCGAGCGTTTATTATTAAGGCAAAACTTGCAGTAAAGGACCAGTCCCGTGCCAAACTGGCATCCTATCCAGGGTGCGCTCCCCAGTCCCGAGACCCTGACCCGGCTAAGCGGCTGGAAGGTATAAGCCCTGCACCCTGTCTGCATGCACAAACTTCAAAGTGGAAGCATAAAACCAGCTCGGCATGTTCAATCTCTATAAAATATTTGCGTGGAAATGTTTCTCCGCAGAGGTCATTTCTTGGTAAAACAATTATTTCTGAAAATGACAAGTTTTTCTTTGAAGGGAGCATTTTTAGGGCTTGTTTGCATCATTAAAGCAAAATCTGAGCGGATTAAAACATGCGAGCCTGAAAGGGAGGGTTTTGTTAAAAATAGCTTGTTGGTGTTGGCATGACATCGTCTGGGCCATCCTCTGTCGCTGGTGACATTTATTTGTAAAGATCTCAGCTGTCTCCAGAGACAGTCTGGAGTCCACGCCGACATCAGCAGAAAAACCATCGTTTGTGGAACAGTGTCCGTTTTCAGCCTGTAATGCTGCAGATAGGTGACCTTGTGGCCTTCTGGCAAGATCATGTGACTTGAGCAGGATCATGTGACTTGGGCAAGATGTGGCATCTCTGATTCCAGCGGCCCTACCTTTCTCTTTGACATCTTTTCATCTTTTACATCTCACTGTATCCTCCACAGTAAGTTCTGATATTAGAGACACACATGGCCTGGGTTTGCAATGGCACTCTGACTGCCATTATAAACTTAACCTCAACCGTGTGAAAAAAAATTCACAAGTAGATCTGCGAGATTTAGTAAGTTTCACCATTACAGTTTTTTTTTAGGAACAAGCCCCTCCCCCAAACCAGGGAGTGTGGTCCCCTAGTTTAGCCCTGGGTGTTCTGTCCCTTCCTTCAGGTGACGCTCAGAGGCGGGGCCTTGTCTCCACCCCACGGGGGTGCGCGACAACTCTGCACTTCTCCTTTCAGTGGCGTGTGAACATCTTCATGACTTTCGCTTCCTCTCTCTGTCTGCTAGTGGTGCTGCGTCTCATCTCTCGTCCCTAAAGTGGCTCAACGTTTGGGGTATCTGCGGTGCCTCTCCATCAGGACACCCACTCCCGGCCTCCAGGTACGCAGGGAAGGACCAGCCGACCTCGTCCGGCTTCCCGCTGGACACGACGCGTCACGTCGGCCGGGCACACATCCCCAGAGCCTCACGTATGCGAGGGGCCCGAGGCCGTCCTTGACGTTCCACCTGCTGCCGGCGTGGGAAGGTATCGAGCGCCTTGTCGCAGGACGGGCCGATTTCCGATATCATCTAAGCGCTTAGCTCGGTTTTCCACTCGAGCGTTAAAGCGTAAATGAACACATCAGCGGAAAAAATAAATAAATAAAAGCCGTAGTGAAATCGACTCTGCAGGCTGTACCAGAATGGCCTCCCAAGATGGCACGGGAATGACCTCGCTCGGTTCTTTGGAGATATCCCCTGTTCCCTGAGATGTGGGGCGTGTGTTTTTTTCCCCCAACGGGAAGAAGCGACAGTAAAAAGCTTAGCGGAAATGTGGGAGACCGCGGAGTAGCTAAAACGGGAGGGCCGGGGATGGTCCGGGAAGGGAGAGAGGTCTCTGCAAAGCGGGATTGAAATCTACAGCCCGCTGTCTGTCAGGGGGGCACACGGCTCAGGAGGGAGGCGAGACCCTCCTGATCGTCTGCGGTGCAGAAAGCGAGCAGGTCTGAGACGCGGCCGCCGCTATCATCTCTTAATTACATCCTGTAGGTGTAAATACAGCTTTCTGGAAGGAAGGGACAATGACACAGTAGCGGGCGACTGTGGGATGGAGGGTCTCATTTAGGCTAATGACTTCTGTCACCTCTGCGAGGGTGTTTGGCGAGGGGGGGGCACACCCCGAGGCGGGGTTTCACCTCAGGCCCCATGTCACAGTATAGCACGGCGGCTAATGGAAGTGCTAACTGCTGGAGTTTCCCTTGCTCAGTCAGTATGAATCATTTACCAATCAGATAAGCGGTAACAGCTAACGTTCTTTCTAAAGCGCTGCGATGATTCAAATGGCGCTCGCCGGCTATGGGAACGCCACCCTGCTCTGGTGCCTGTCTTCCCACACGGTCCAGCACCGTCCCACCTCTTCTCATCAGGCCAGCTCCTGGCTCCGCGTTCCGTCTCCTCAGAGCTCCAGGCCCCGAGAATCACGGCCCGGTTCTCCAGCCCCGTCCAATCCCCGGAACCTCGAATGAGCACTAGAAGATGCCCACCTTGCCCTCATTCATTGCAGCCAGTTTCCGCTTCATCAGTGAAGAGTTGATCATGCTAATTGCCCAGCCCCTGCCTCCCGAAAATGAGGGCCCCCCCCAGTGCCTCTGGGGTCTCTATCGGCTCAGTGATGCAGTAAACTATTTGCTTGGTCCAGGTCTAATGGATGAATCAGGTTTTCCAAGTACTACTGAAAATATAGAATACAGCCGGTAGGTCACCATTTTACACGGTGCGATGAACTTGCAACAGCTCGTGCGACGGGAGTGCGAGCCATCGTGCAACTGGCAGACGGCCGTGCGTGGAAGGATGTGTCTATGTGGCCTGCGATGAGCAGCAGAGAAGGTGTCACCTCTTGTTAATCGATGCCACTTAGATTAAAAGAGGAAGTGACAGACAGGCCTGTGCTTCTCTCAGCTTCCAGGTGACACGTCTCTCCGGAAGAGTGCATCCGGCTGCCGCGTTTGGCATTCCAGCTTCTCCTCCTTGGGAATTCATACTTTTGCTGCAGGTTCGAGGAAGGAGAATTCATCTTTTCCCAGTAGCAGCCATGCGCCCCCCCACCCCGCGTTTCCAGCACAGCGTTAATGTTAATAGGCCGGGGCTTAAGGCTGTGGCCCGTTCTACAATTGATGATGCTTTGGGTCATCCATGTGGGAGCTGAATCGCAGGTGTGTCAGGTGCTGTGTGGCGTAACGTTACCACTTGTGATCGGCCCTGGACCAGGACGAGGGCTTCTCACACCCGGGCTGATCGCCCTTACCAGTCTCCTGACCAATGAAATACAGGCATCCATTAGGTGTTATTCTGTGTATTTCACATTTATACAGCTGGCTCTTTTTCCCAAAGCAGCATATATTTTGAGAAAGCAGGGTCCCTGGGAGTTATGGGTTATGCTCCGGGGCCCAGCTGACCCTGTGCCTGGCCCTGGAGCCCTCGGGGGGATCTGAACAAGCAACCTTCTGGTCACAGGTGCAGTGTCCTGAGCCACTGGTCCCGCCCCACGCATATGTCACACATATACACTACAAAGCTGTACATGCCTGGCCTGTATGCCCCCCTCCAAAAAGAGCTCCCTAGCATCATTTTATATGCTCCCCATCTGCCCCCTGGCTCTCCGCCTGGAACACCGTCTCCGAGTGGCTAGGACAAGCGGAAAATGAGGCGGAGTAAACTGTGAGCACGGCCCCCCACCCCCCAGTCTGAAATATTCACACAGGCACCTTCACCTGGAGTTTGTGTCAGGGAACATGAGCCCACGTGCGAATGGCATCTCCCGTGCATGTGAAAGGCCTGTGGGCGTCACACCACTCTGGGAGTATGCCCCTTACCATCCTAGCATGATTGTGCCGTCAGTCACACCTGGCTCCTCCCCTAAGCAAGCATTGATATCCCCCCCCCCCCAGCTATTGACACACCCCACCTGACCTCCCCCCAGGGTACACAGGGTCAGCCCAGAATGAATCCAGCCAGGACGTTTAGCACACCCTGAGGGCAGAGAAGTGCCCTCCCAGGGACGGATTTATCTCGGAGGGTCATCTACGGCCACGCGGCTGGGAGGTATTACCCAGCATTCCCCTGGAACTGCTGCGGCCCCTCCCGACCGGCTCAAAGCCGGCTTGGAAGCCAGATTCCTTACGGGATCCTCAGTTTTCCTGCAATAGCTACATCCTCAAAAAGCATGTTTCATAGGCACATGGGGTGGGGCAAGCCGGTGGGGGGGGTGTCATATGTTCATGCAGGATCTTCTCAGAAGCCTCTGTGCATGTGCCAGCAGAGCACTGGGTTCCCAGCAGGGATCAAACACCCCTGTGAGGCGCCCACCCCCCAGGGGACACCGTGGCAGATAGCCCCCGTCAGGGTTCAACATGTCCTATCACCGGAGACACGCCGAAAGCGGCCCATAAATCAGCACTCTCTGCTCCCGACATGTGGCCTCACCGGTCACATGATCGGGTCACGTGATCGGCAACCCCCAGCCGCTCCAGGGCTGGAGGCTCATCTGGGAGCTGCTTCACCTGCAGCTTCCCATGGAGGAGAAACTGGAATGCCAAACGCGGCAGCCGGATGCCGGCTTCTGGAAAGACGTGTCACCTGGAAGCTGAGAGAAGCACGGGCCTGTCTGTCATTTCCTGGCTGTAGAAACCCACAACTCACAGGGACACCCTACCCATAAATGAGCTGCGCATTGTAGCTGTCCTTAGGATGACTGATGTTGTTTGTGCATTATACCCCTCCCCCTCCACAAAGCCTCCCCAGTGACTTCCTGTCCATTTAGTCATATTATTCATACCACATCATGTAGCCAGTAAGACTGGTTGCTGCGTGGATCCAGTGAAAATTACCAGATAAATTATCTCTGAGGGTTTCTAATGGACACTGGAGAGGTTCTGATGGACAGTGGAGGGGTTCTGATGGACAGTGGAGGGGTTCTGATGGAGCTCTTCAGATCCAATCATACGAAGAACCACAAGATAGGATGGTGGTTTATTAGAGAAGCTTGATACAGTTCACACAGGAAGGTGCTCATCCTAGTCCACCATGGTTCTGTGGACAAACCTAGTCCAGTGTGGTTTTTTATTAACCCTTTGTTTCGGTCCCGGAAGTGCAAGACTAGTCTGATGACTGGTCTGATGTCAAAGAGAATTTCCCCATGAGCGGACGAGCCCCCCTGCAGGAGTGGGAGACGAGTGAGGACCCGACTCCAACATCCCCACACACAGGCGCGTGTCGCCGGGGGTTGACATTCACGGCGGCTTCGGGGGGGGGGGGTCGAGTCGGGTAGCACCCACAGCGGCTCTCTGATGCCACATCGACCGGGACGAGTCGCTTCAGGACCCCGCAGACCCCCGAATCCGGCCCCTTCCGAGCCTCCATCCAGCTCCATCCGGGAGGTGTCTATCCCGGTGGGGTCTGGCCGATCGGTGCGGTTTGACCCAGCTCTGCCAGCCTCTAGACGTGCCAGTCAGCCTGCTTGGCGAGGGACCTCGCCGCACGTCCACCAGCTGCTCTCCTGGCGCCGTGCGCGTCCCTGTTTCCATGGCGACGCCGAGGCTGCCCAATGACACACAGAGCCTGGCCGGGAGCCAAGGTAAGGGGTCCTGTCGGGCTGCCGTTCTCCGTGCCTGTCCCTGTGTGTGCGTGTGTACGCACAAAGGCCTCGTGCTCTGCCAGCACAGAAGTGATTCGAACCGTGAGCCAAGCACAGCCCCGTTACGCAGGCCGGCCAGCTGTTCGCCGTCCCGTGCCAGTGCTCCTGTGAGGCTGTGCATGGTGGCACCGACACACTAGAGCTCTCCCCGGAGGCCTCCTTGCACACCGCACCCCCCACAGGTGCCCGGGAGTCGCCCCCCTGCTAACATCACAGTCACCCTCCTTTTTCCTGACGCTGCTGCTTTTTGGATGAGGAAAAGAGCGGACCCAGAGGTCAGCTGGGTGTTTAGGTGACACAGGTGTATACTGGTGAGCTTAAATACCCTGCTGATAATGTACTGTCAGCTCGTTCAGCTGTCACTTACAATATGAATCCACTCCTGCAGCTGGAATGTGAAGCTTCTCTAAATCCTCGAAAATGAACAGGAACCTCTCATGCCATAAGTGCGGAAGAGAGACGGCAGAGGGCGAGTGCCCAAGGCGTCTTGCCTCTCTGCGCGTGGCGTGTGGAATGTGGCGTGCGACGGGCAGGGGCCCCTCGCATGTGAGCCACTCAGCGCCACATCTCAGTGTGAAAGTCACACATGGACCAGGGTGGTGGAGGGGGGTGGCGATTTCTAGGAATTTTGACCGGTTTTGGTGGCTTCGGGGGCCTCTAGGTCTGAACTGAGCCTGACCGTATCTCTGCCCGTTCCTCGCCCGCCGTGGCTTATGATACACTACATGCTCACATGTCACAGGCTCCTGCATTATATCTACAACATTAATGGCTGGCTGTGATACGTTAGATGGGTGTGTTGTGATACACTACAACATCAGAAAGAAAGAAAGAAAGAAAGAAAGAAAGAGAGATAATTCTAAAAAAAACCTCTGGGGGTCCAAGGTCAGCTGGCTGCCCAACCCCACAGGCCATGCTAACGTTACTGAAGAGTGGGTCTGCTTGCTAAAAGCAAGGTGTAAGTTATGATTATGGGCTTCAAACCCTGGTACACTTCCTGTGGCTCAGCAGTGATTGGCTGTATGTAATTATTCATTGGTTACGAGGCACTCTCATACCTCTTACCCTCAGTTAGGGATGTCAGGGTTAAACTTTTTCCAGCTGATATATTCATGTAAATATTTACCTCCAGTGTACATGTGGCACATTTTCAGGGCAAAAATAGAAGTGTTAATTTAACTCCAGATTTTTATCGAGTGACTGTGGGCTTTTCAAAAAAAAATCATTTGACAGGACCCCCCCCCAGCCAGGCCACCATCCTGCCATCCAAAAATCCAAAAAGGCCTCACAGAAGGTTTTTCCCAGAATTCCGCTGGAGCTGCAAAGGAGCGGGCTTGGCGCACTCAGCAGGGGATGGCAGCCGGACACGTGCCAGACGCTCCGGATCCCCGGGCAGGGTGCTGGTGGTGGGCGGGGGTGTGGTTATTGTGTGTATAAAATACTGCTTCTCCTTCCCAGCGTGCTTGACTGAGAGGGACGGGGAGTTTCTTTGTTTTCTGGATGGCAAACCGAATCTGCCACGAGCAGTATAGCATCCTATTATGCCACAGAGCGTCAAAGCCCAAGCATCACGGCACACCACACACAGAGGGCCTGGCCCTGATGCTTGGGGACTTGCTGTGATTTTAACATCCTGACAGATGGTGATTTTCTTTGAGTCCTCATTCTCTGCGTTCACGACGCGTCTTCACAAAACAGGAACATCCTCCTACGACTCGCCAGACCCCCACCCCGACACTAAGCAGCCCACTCAGCTACCCCCCCCAAACCCCCCCCGCTGTCCGCACGGGACCCAGCAGCGTATCCTCTGCACTCACCTGCTGCAGGGATTATGCTCAAATCAACCCCCTTTTTCACCCCCCCAACCAGGGACCATCGTCGACTTGATGAGGGGCCCCATGAAGATGAAGTTTGCAGCTCGTGCCGAGAGGGATGACAAAAGCTGTGGTCGGAAAAAGAGCAAAAATTCACCTTTGAGGCAGGTGTGTCAAATTCAGCAGGAACGCCGCCGGGTTTCTGTGAAGGCAGGAAGGAAGTTGAGGCCTGGTTGCCAGGGGAAACGGCACATGTGTAAGATCTGAGATCTAAGTACGTTCCGTGACGACGTAGGAAACAGCTGTTTAAACCACGATCCGGGTTAGCGTCAGCACACAAAGTAAACAAAGCTTACGTTTATCAAGTTTATCGCGTCGGTATGGGCTTAAGAATGCAAATATAGCAAGATTCTGGAGCGATTTCGCTTCATCTCTGGTCCCTGAGCTGCAGAAAGCAGCTGTAATCAGCAGACGGGGCTTTAATCGTGAGTTATAACGCGTACTGTAGAAACGTCATAGCAACAGGCAGATGCTGGAGTTTTCATGAGAATGACTAAAAACTGAGAAAGATGTTTCAGCAGAGACTCTGCAAAACAGCCACTGAAGTGTAGACGCGAGCTTCAGGGCTCAGAATCAGACATGGCTGAACGGCCGTGAGATTTTCTCCATGACCCACCAAGGGTCACGGCCAGAATTCACATATTAACCTTGGGATCCGGTGGGGGGTAGTCATTTGTGCTCGGGGGGACGTGGGGGGCTCGTTATCGTCCCAGTGATCCTTCTTCGCTAGCACCCTTGGGACAGCTGGCGTCACGCCCGGGAAACCCGCGTCCGGGACGGGACACGTGTCAGGTATCACTGTCACATGCATTACCGTGTCTGTCCCCAGGGGGTGCTCTCCCCGACTTCCTATCCTCGAACCTCGTGAGGGTGATTAGGGTCTCACAGGGGGGCCAGCTCGGGCCCAGGCTTGGGGGGGTGTGTGTGGGGTTCATAACAATCCTAGAAGAGCCTGGCAGTAATCAAACGGCTTAAGCATGGTCGGGATGGGGGTGACATTCTTCACTTTGGGACCAGGAGTGCAAGACTGTTAATCTGCAGCTCTAAACCCAGAGCCCCCAAAACACACACAATTAACTCATAATCGGATAACTAATGCAGAGAATTCGAGTGCCTCTGCTTAGAAGAGCATGGAAGAGTGTCTGACCGAATCTCCTTAAGTAATAGCAGGTTAATGGCTTTTCAGCTCACAGCTGGTAAATCCCAAACCTAAACAACTGGTACTAGTACTAGTTTACTACCAAACGCCCATGGGATCTGTACCCCAAGGAACAGAAGTGTGGAAAAAAAGCAATTTAAAAATAAAAGCATTTTTGATGCATTCACCGTCTCCGCTGCTTTAAAAAGCCCATTCATAAGAGGTCTGATGCAGTGAAACGTATCTAACATTAGCACAGACATGGTGAGGTTAAATCCAAATCTCTTCATCTCAGATCCCTTGTGCATAGAAACAGCGCAGTTTGCCAGAGCGAATAACAGCCAGGCCGGCCTGTACTGTCCCCTTTACTCTGAGTAATGGCTCTCAAACTGCCCCTAAGTGCTTCTCCCATTGCCTCCACTTCCAAATCATTAAAGTAATTAATGTGCATTTGGACATTCGGAGCTAAATGCAAGTCTCGCGTCTTGCTCTCCAAGCTCTTGGACGTGTTTCAGAGTGAGATCTTCCTTCGAATGATTTACTGAGACTTAAAAATAAAAACTAAATTTACAGCAAAGCAGGGACACTTTGAAAGTAAAAGGCAAAACCACGCAGGATCGTTACTTAATTGAGGACAAAGGAGCCCTTTAATCTGCACATCGGAAAGTAAAATGTAAATTTCATACTGCGTATCCTGTGTTCCTCCTTTTCACTAAATCATGACTGGACAAATTTATTTAAGCTCAGTCTCGATAAGTATAAAATTCCTGTATAGTCTGCAGAATCGGATGTGCTTGAAGACCAGCACTAGAGCCATCAGAGCGAACAGCCATTGGCGGCCAGAGCTCTGGCACGGGGAAAACCGGGAGGCCCAGAATTCCAGTGTGGGGACATCCAGGAGGCCCAGAATTCCAGTGTGGGGAAAATCAAAAGGCCCAGAAATCCAGTGTAGGGATATCCGGGAGGCGAATTCCAGTGCAGGGAAAACCAAGAGGCCCTCATTTCCAGTGCAGGGAACACTGGGATGCCCAGATTTCCAGTGCAGGGAAAACCAAGAGGCCCAGATTTCCAGTGCAGGGAACACTGGGAGACCCAGAATTCCAGTGCAGGGAAAACCAAGAGGCCCAGATTTCCAGTGCAGGGAACCCTGGGAGACCCAGAATTCCAGTGCAGGGAAAACCAAGAAGCCCAGATTTCCAGTGCAGGGAACACTGGGAGACCCAGAATTCTGGTGTAGGAAAAAGCAGGCTGCTCAACCCTCCACATTGAGCTGGACCATCGGCAGAGGTCCAGAAATGTCCTCGCAATTCCTGCAACCTGTCTGACGTCTCTCTGCTCACCTCTCCCGGTCAGCCGGACAGCGTAACCAGAGAAACGCAGCAGCAGCTGATAAACTTGGCGCTGTGTTGATGGGTTGTTTGCCATGGCCCCCGGCCAGGAGACGCTCGGCCTGTGAGCCACAGTCACACTCTGGCACCGGTGCGTGTCACTTAAAACTCGTTACAATCTTTCACATGGCCTCACGGCAGTGGGAGGCCACTACCCCGGAAATGCGCTGATAGTCGTCCCAGCACCACTCTGAGAAAACGCAAATAAAGTAATAAAGTACTATCTATCTATCTATCTATCTTCATGTCGAGCACTCCAGCATAGCTCTGTGAGGAACTGCACACCTTCAAGCAAGGAGAGTTCTCCGGACCCTTTATGTGATCCTGTGACTTGGCCCGTTCTCTCCAACCCTCCCCCACCCTCATGGTCCTGGGGGGCCTCTTCACAGGGTCCCAGTCTGCCTTCTGAGGCTCTCTCCTGCCCCCTAAAGTTCACACTGGTCACACAAACCCTGCGGTAGCTCACTCAACCTTGAAGGAGAAGAAGAATGAGAGTCACGAGACGCCAATTTTCTGCGTTTCTTTGGCAGTTTGCAGCACTTTGCAACAACAACAAAAAAAAATAAACAGTAAAAGATGCAGAACTGAACTGAAACTGGGAATCTCGTTTATAGTAAAAACAAAAAATAAACCATTAAGGCAACACACTCCTATGCTTCTCCAGTGTGATTCATTTTGTGGTTTCGTTTTCAAAGATACTTTTATTGTGACACATCTGTAAGCAATACGGCGGTCGCCCTCCACGTAGACGCAGATATGACACAGAAAGACCTTGCTCTGTGTTTTCAGGAAAATCACTCCGATCGGTTACTGATCCACAGAATCGGCTGTGCTTTATGGAAATGACACCCCCCGACTGGTATTTCCTCCTGTTTTATGGGGTTGGGGTTTTGTGTAAATGTACTGAGGGTTTCTGTGATGAATGCATTCCACGCAGAGCGATGCGAGCGCCATCGCCCCATTGTTAAGCCTTCTAGCTGCAGCACCGGCCACATTTCTCACTGTAGAAGGTACAGCTGTCCATCGATATAACAGCACAGAGCCCCGGACCAGCACCATCAGGATCCTGTCACTCCACGTCTCCGTTCCCTGAGGACAGAAGCTCTGGTGGACCATGACCTGACCACCAGAACTCTTAGAATAAACCTCAAAACCCATCTGTTTCATGAATACCTCTGTGTTGCACTTCTGCTCCTTAAATAGCCTTATCAGGTTCTTGCTTTGTCAGAGACCATCGTGTAGCTCCTGCTCTGATATTGCTCACATTGTACCTGGCCAATCATTAGCAGGTCAGCCTAGCCGCACTTATGCCTAGTTGGTACCTTGACGGCCATGTTTTTGTAATGTGCTAAGTGCCTCACTCGTACATCACTTTGGACAAAAGTGTCTGCTAAAAATGTAAAATGCAAAACGCGGAATATCCCAGTAATCTCCCGAAAACTCTGACGAAGGTGATGCGATTCCGTCACCCGGCTGCAAAATCAATAGCTATGCCATCTGACGCCTTTGCCGTACGGCGTGAATCCCAGGCCACATTCCCGCCCATTCCGGGATGTTTTCCGGCCTTTCTAAGTGCCCCCCCCACCCACCCCCTCAATGGCATTCCCGTCTCAGTGTGAGCCGTCACTCGGCCCGGGACCGTGTGTCTGAGAGCGACCCAGTCCACTCTGAATCCACTCTGAACCCTTTGTCTTGGTAATGAATTGGAGGACAATGAGGCCCCCGGCTGTTCCCTCACTGCTGGGGCTGGATGAGCGGGACGGTGGGGGGGCACAAAAGCTTTGGAGGAGAGGAGGGAGGTCAGGAGAGCAGCTCTGCTAACAGTCCATTTTTCTTGTTTGGGCTTCGCGATGACAAAGGGATGAAAAGCAGCCGTGATGCCATTAAGCGGTGAGGAAATGATGGTCGTGCATTGTGGCCGTGACAGAGCCCACGGCTTTGAGGTGGGAGCTAGGCTCTCCAAAGGGACTCCAGAATGGAGACTGCCTGTAGGTGGTGGCCAATTCTCCTCCTTTGTCCCCCCCCCCACTTCAGCTCTGGAGCCCCCACACACAATGCCTCTCCATACCTATTTTCATATTTGTCTTGGAAGAAGTCTTGGAGGTCCTTCAAAGCGACACCTTTGACCCCTGTTGTCACCACCCAGCCAGGAGACGAGTGGAGATGAACCAAGTCGAATGATCAGTGACACGGTTTTGGGCCCTCCGGGAGGGTTCCCAGGTCTCTCTGGGACACCGGACACCAGCCCACAGGTGTTCAGGCCTTCAGCTTACCTCCATGGTTTGGACGAGAGTCACTGTAAAAGATCTGCCTTATACCTGATCTTCACAATGTCTGCTCATGGTCTGCCATTGCTAAAGGAAGGAAGGACTTTTAAAATGAAGCAGCATGGGCTAACCTGTTTTGGTAGGGTGTAGGCTGTGAAATGTCGGGTGTAGGTTATAGTGTGTAGGGTATAGGCTGTGAGATCTAGGGTGTAAGTTATACTGTGTAGGGTATAGGCTGTGAGATGTAGGGTGTAGGCTGTGAGATGTAGGGTATAGGGTGTGAGATGTAGGGTGTAGGCTGTGAGATGTAGGGTGTAGGCTGTGAGATGTAGGGTATAGGGTGTGAGATGTAGGGTATAGGGTGTGAGATGTAGGGTGTAGGCTGTGTAGGGTTGCCACTTTTCGTGCAAAAAAATAAAGGATGCCTACCATAGTGGGAACTTGCCACAACCACGATGTACCAAATGATGCACCAGTAGTGGTAAATAAATTTTCAAAAACAAATCAAAAATCAAAACCGTATTGATTAAAAAATGGACTTACAATTTTATTGTCAAATACGGGACAATTCCGTATTTTAAGGGACAGGTGGCAACCCTAAGGCTGTGAGATGTAGGGAGTAGGCTGTGAGATGTAGGGTGTAGGTTATAGTATGTAGTGTATAGGGTGTAGACCGCAGGGTGTAGGGTATACACGGTCGGCTGTAGGGTGTAGCGTGTAGACCACAGGCTATAGAGTATAAGATGTACCACGGCGGAGATATTAAAAGTAAGGTTAAGATTGACCTTTCTGATGCCTGGGGGGGGGGGGGGGGTTCTGGTTACCAGAGCATAGTGCACAGATGAACAAACGTATACTGCAAAACAGGCAAGGAATGCAAAGACAGTACGCACAGGGCAAACAAGCAAATTTACAGTGTCTTAACCCGACGGGGGCCCTGCAGTAATTATGGGTAATTTTTCTGCATATGACTCAACCCCAAAATGCTTCTGCCAAAAGTCATTGACGTCAGTTGTTGGCATGCGGCCTGTACCTACAGACAGGCATGTAGGTGGATATCAGTGTTGGGCAACAGCAGAGGACAGGCTTACCTCTCACCCAGAGAAAACACAGACTGTGTATTACAGGGCCGTGCTCGTGAGAGGGGCGCAGATGGACAAAATAAACTGCGGATTGTTGTTGTTCTTAATCATTAACCCCCCCCCGCCCCATCAGGTGGCTGATCTGAAGTGCAGGCCGCCAGCTCCTTAACCCCCCCGGGTCTCTTCTGACACTATCCTTCCTGCCCCTAACCCGTGGATACCAGGCGTGCTCCTTGGAGACACACAAAGCCCCTGTTCCTCAGCGATCAGGGAGGGGGGGGCATTGTCAGCTAATCACGTGCCCCCCACCTCACCTCCGGACGTCCTGCCTTGGAAGAAGGCTGCCCCGGGTCACCACACATAATGCTATCCAGGTTGGGTTCCGCCCTAATGCCCTGTGAATTTAATCCATCTCACAAAGCTGGGGCAATGGGGCAGCAGGGCGGATAGCGGCATCACCCTACGTGGAGACATGGCTGGACACCCCGAGAGTGTAGCTTCACGGCGCCCACTCCGCCGGGGAGTGTACAGACGGATCACACACCTTACTACTCCAGCTTTCAGATGCTTGGAGGAGATCCACAGAAAGCTGCAAGGAAGGAACCCGAAGGGACTTTTTCTTAGGTCTTGCCTGGCTGTAAAGTTGATTGTCAGACCCCCGTTTTGCTCCAGAATGTTCTCTGTTCTTTCACCAGGGAAGGGAACGGTTAGGTTGGGGGGGTAAAATAAAGGTATTTTTTTGTCAAATCATAGCTTTCACTTCATTTTATGACATTTGAGTCCTAAACACTCAATTCATTGTCTGCGGTATTTTTTCCAGTCTTTCTCTTTTTGCTTCAGCCTGCAGGTTACTTGCATGCTAAAGCAGTGCATTATGGGAACAGGCAACCGTTTCTGTTTCTACCGGTGTGTGGAT
Source organism: Petrocephalus zakoni (assembly GCA_026774425.1). Taxonomy (NCBI): domain Eukaryota; kingdom Metazoa; phylum Chordata; class Actinopteri; order Osteoglossiformes; family Mormyridae; genus Petrocephalus; species Petrocephalus zakoni. The sequence continues at coordinate 7,541,607 of JAODKN010000079.1, forward strand.
TTTATGAAGCAGAGGACTGCTGAAGTAAATGGGGGCCTTGATTCAGGGGCTGTATTTTTTGCAAAGGCTCTGGTCACTGACTTCCAAATAACATTAAAGTGGAACAGAACGATTCTTGGCTTGTCCTTTTTGTTTTGGAGAAGAGGACTTTGCAGTGTGGAGCTATCGGGAGATCTTGCGAGGGCTCCCACACCCCCAGAAATTCATCCTCAGAAAGCATGGAAATCATCCCCTTATGTCTCCACATGCTTGTGCATCTCGCAGATGGTTTACAGAATGCTCCCGCAACGATGGTGGCTTGCGTGCTTGTCCACGCTCTTCTTATCTGGGATTTAGACTCCAAATAGGATTTTCCATGGTAAGAGAAGCCACCCAGAGCCTAATTCCTAAAATTCAGGCAAGGGTGGGGGCTCAAGTCATTGACTCGCATCTCAACCCGGACTCAAGCCACAAATCTGATGATTTGCAATTCGGCAATACTAATTGAAAGACTTGGACTCGACTTGGACCCGATGGTTATAGTCCCCCCTCTGGATATCATAGCGTTAATTTCATCATTTCAGTGTATATTCATTCTCTGCTGTCTGCATTTTCATTTGACTGAATGCAAAGCCTCCTGAGTGCTTTCGGACTCGCCAGAGAGTGACTGGTTCCCATCCCTGACTGCATGTGAGCTGAGGTCTGTCTCCTCCTTATGCCTTGGAGCAGGGCTGTGATGGAATGTCCTCCTGGCCTCTGTAGATCGGCGGCAGACCCAGTGAGGATGTTAGCAGCTTGTCAGGGACTGCGGAGTGGGTCGCCAGCGGGTCCGTAAGGTTGGAGCGGGTCAGTGCCCCGGGTCACTCTCCTGACCCTCTCTCCTGGTGACACCACTGTGACAGAGAGGCTCGCGGGGTCATGGGCCCACGCTAGGGGTCAGGAGGGCGGACTAGTCCCCCCACAGCGTGCTGCTGTGACCTGGCCATAGTGTGCCCATTGTCACCATGAGGAACTCGGAGGGTTTTTATTCTCGTTGGGATGGGGGGGGCGGGCTGGACCCCGCCGGCCCGAAAACTGCCTCCAGACTCCGGCGACTCGGCAGCACAATGGAGCGTTCATCCCCACACACACCAGATTGTTCCAGGCCCCACGCGTTCATGCCTCTGGAAGTGGCCCCCCCGGCCTCACATACATGACACGCTTTGGCACTGTCCCCACTGCCAACATGCTGCATTTCCGTGACGATTTGGTAACTCGGTTATGGGGCATTCCGCCGTCACACACCAGCCACGCATGAACAGCGCGTGTGCAGCCATCGTCGCCCCCTTTACCGTGTACGCGGTGCATGGAGACGCCCGGCTTTAATGCCCCACCAGCGCTGATGTGTGGAGTGTTATCTTCCCCTCGCAGACGCTGTGCCGAGCAGTGTTTCCTCCCCCCCCTTCCAGGGGAATGTGGGTGGTGAGCCAAATATAACCCCCATAACCCCCCCCCCACCCTCCCACGGCTGGCCATGCCGTGGCGCATCCCCTCGCGACGTGCTGCCCACACGCCGGGCAGGGCGAGCATGCTCAGGGCCTGGCCACGCTTCAGGAATGTGCAGCACATGAACGCGGATCATGTGGTTTCTACCACACCCCCGCCCCCCGCCTGCGAGGCTGGCTTCCCCACCAGGAGCAGAGGCTGGCTGTCTCCAGCTGGGCCAGCTTTCCAGGGGTCCGTGCCGCCCAGGGAAGCACATCCCAGATCTTAAGTGGTCCTGCTGCTCTGGGGTGGGATGGGGATTAGCTAACGCACCCCCCCGCCAAACCCCTTGCTGCCTTCCCCAAGGCCAGACTCCAGTCACTGAAAGCACAGAGCTGGCAATAATCACCGCGGCCCTGTACCACACTGTACCGGCTGATCCGGGGCTCGATCCGCAGCCCAGCCCTTTGACGGGCCGCGCTGAGGTCCCCGTTATTTTTAGCTGCCTAGGCTGCAGGACGTCGGCATTGATGCCCCCCCCAGCCCGTGGGTACCAGGAAAACAAGGACTCTCTGTCCTGCGCTGCCCGCTAACCACTAACCAGAGAGGAGCTCGCAGTGTGCTCCTGGTCCCCGATGAAAGGCACTGAGAAGACTAGCTAAAAATATGCCTCCAGCCTGATGCCCCTGTGGTCGGGATATCCCCCCCCCGGCCACGCAGGACCCATGATTTAGGGGGGAATTATAAACATAGAGAGCGACGTACGCGGCCGGGGGTTCCGCTCAGACGAGGGTGGGGGTGTGCCTCAGGATCTGTGCTGGTCCGGAGGACACTGAGCTGTGATACTGACTCTCCTCTATGGTTCTGTAAGCTGAGATGCTATCATCAGCAGCACCACCTGTCTTGCGGCATGTTACCAGCACCACAACTAAACAGCAGCGGTTTAACCAATTTCAGATATCAGCTGCAGGGGGCAACAAGGAGAGACATCTGTTTGATTATCTAATCCAGTGTTTCCCAATCCGGTCCTCGGAGACTCGCAGACAGTCCACATTTTTGCTGTCTCTCAGCGAGGGAGCAAAAATGTGCACTGTCTGGCAGGGAGCTAGGAAGGAGCAAAAATGTGGACTGTCTGGCAGAAAGCTGGGAGGGAGCAAAAATGTGGACTGTCTGGCAGAAAGCTGGGAGGGAGCAAAAATGTGGACTGTCTGGCAGGGAGCAAAAATGGGGACTGTCTGGCAGGGAGCTGGGAGGGAGCAAAAGCGTAGACCATCTGTGGGACCAGGTTGGGAAACACTGATCTAATCTTTCATGGCATTTTTATTCACCTATTTACCGTAGCATAGGGAACTTTCCCTCTACTTGGCTTTCGCTGAACTTTCCAGAACAAGAGGAGGCCAGGCCTGACTTCCAAGCTCCATCCAGGCGCTAGTGGACCACCTTGCCCGTGATGCAACAGCGAATGCAGGTGCGGCGGCTCACATTCTTCCGAACGCCCCAAGGTCTCATAAATAACAGATTTCGTTTTTAATTGTGGGTTACTTTTAAGAATATTGCATAGTGTTCTTTATGGATTACGAAGGTTCGTGCTCCTTCCGTGTGTCGGTGTCTTGCAGGAATGGAGTCACGTTCAGAAAGCACCTACAGGCTCCTGTTCAGACATCACCCGTTTTTCCGATTTCCGGGCGCTCCACCCAGGGAGCGGGACGGCCAGGCGGCGCCTCAAAGGCATGCTGGGAAGGACACCCCCAGCATCTGGGTCCGACGCTCCTCAAAGACAGTGTCAGCCTGACCGGGTGACAGCTCTACCAGCCTGGGACCACATGGGACGTCCGCTTCACTGAGGACTCTGACTCCCAGAAGGCTGTGCATGTCAGGACTACCCTCGCGGCCTCCACGTCCCTCTCCAGTGCTCTGAGGGGCTGGACACCTCTCCTCATCCCGGAGAATGTGGAACAATGCATTCTTTCAGGCTGCACTCCACACACACTTATTTACGCTCAACTCAGAACGGGCAATTACTGGAATTCGTACTAATTACAGGGCTGGGGGCTTTTCTCTCCTTCCTTTTGTGGTTTAATGCAGGGGGTCTTAGTGCGGAGGCAAAGGCCACTGATGGGGGGTAATTACGGGGTCAGAGTGCAGCTCTGCAGCGGCAATTATGGAGAGAGTGGCGGCTCCTCTGGACACCGTCAGCGCCCGCAGTCGTCACAAGCGCGCCTTTATTTTGTCCGGATGAAGAAAAAATAATTTCCCTGCCGTTTTCTTAACAAAGCAAAGCTTTTACTGAACAAAAAAAACAAAAAGAAAACACGGAAGCCACTTCTGCGGAAGATGTAGGTGATCCGGTATATTGTCCCACCACTGAAATGTCACATGATAAATTTGTGAGAAACATTTCTTAGTTTATTACTAAATACACAGGCACACCGACTGATCTGCTGGGGCTCCGTCATGAGACTCAGTGTAAACTGAACTCAGTCTGACTTCTTGATTATTTTGGATTGAAAAAGAGACTCTCGCTTGATCAGGATGGTCTGCTCCCCCACATCAACCAATAAGATTCTAACTGTTTCACATTTTAATCACCGCAATGTTACTGCAGCAGCACGGGAGCCTGGAAGATGGGTTTAAACCTCAGTGCTCCACCGTGGCTGGTTTTCCTGAGACGGTGGGCAGGTTGAGACCTCTCCTGACCCCCCTACCTCTTACAGAAGCCCAGGGCCTGCGGGTGTCATGCTATCCAAACAGACCCCTAATTCCTTCCTGATAGTCCCCTACCCCTTCCGATAGAGTTTAAGTGCTAACATACGCCAGCCACTGGTGACCAGGGAGGGTGCCGATCACCAGAATCTGTTCACTTTTATCTCCATCCAAAATAATCTGAAGGACCGTCTCAAACCGCGAAAGTGATTCTGATATCCAGTGATAACAATTACAGGATAACAATCACAACCTGCAGTTATCTGACGGCAGTAATTGGGCATCTGGGACACTGTAGTTATGGATTAATTTCCTGCCGATATCCATCTCAGTTTCAGTCTGGGCTTTTCGAGTCTCAGGAGGTACGTGGCTGGGTAGCCTGGTGACTAGGGTGTTTGGGTGGTTTCTGCAATTCCGTTGGGTGCTGCTATCCACCCCCCACTCACCCCCAACACCGGTCGGCAGCGGAAGAGAACATGCAGCCAATCACATGGGGGTCCTGTAACGGCTTGGTGGCCTGTTGCTCCCCTGCAGCCAATCACATGACCTGCTTCCCACCATCGCGGGGTCCTGTAAGGGCTTGGTCGGCCTGCTGCTCCCCTGCAGCCAATCACATGACCTGCTTCCCACCATCGCGGGGTCCTGTAAGGGCTTGGTCGGCCTGCTGCTCCCCTGCAGCCAATCACATGAACTGCTTCCCACCATCGCGGGGCCCTGTAACAGCTTGGCGGCCTGCTGCTCCCCGCGGAAGCTCTCTGGGTCAGCCTCCCGTTTCCTGACTCTGTCCATTTCTAGGTAAAAAATAGGGGATAAAATCTGGGATGCCCCCATTTCCAGAGGTGTCCCGACCCGGAAAAGCTACAGGGCCACCTGGCGAGACTCTACAGGCGCCCCGGGGAGGAGGCGTGGTGGCTGTCTGCGCGAGGGGGAGCCCCCATCCCTCCATTGTACCCCCCCCAGCTCATCCTGCCAGCTTGGAGCTCTGATACGTTAATCTGATCTGATATGCTGACCCTTTACATACTGCTATGGAATTCAGGAAGAACTGGCCCGCGAAGCCGGTCGCAACCTGTTTAAACCCGTCAAAACCAGCCCTATCCCTAATTTCCACTAAAGCTGCGTGAGTCCGTCCGTTATAATTATTGAAATAAGGAGAGGGTTTTTCCCCAAAGATCACAGTGCCGTCGACCTCCAGTGACACTGAGATTTGAGGATATATGATCCTCTCTGATGAGCTGGAACAGTATCTGCTGTCATGGAGGAACCAGGAACCGCCAAGAGTATAAAGAGGAAATAAGACCGAAGCGTGACAGCTGACGCCGGCATGGGGGGGGGGGGGGGGGGGGGGGGGGGGGGGGGGGGGGGGGGGGGGGGGGGGGGGGGGGGG
>JAODKN010000079.1:7556180-7569351 GCA_026774425.1 Petrocephalus zakoni
GTTTCTCTCCCCCCCTCTCTTTCCTGTTTTGGCACTATCCTTTCGCGGTTGCTTCGCGTCGTTTGTGTTCCGGCGGGGGGGGGGGGGGGGGGGCCGGCTTGTTTGTCATGCTGTCATTTTCCAATCATCCTTGATGTATCTGCACTCCCCTCCCCAGAGCACGACACAGAGGGTGGACCCACCGCCCCGGGTCACTGGTGTCACGTCACCAGCTTGCACTCCACCCTCCAGACACTGGGGGTGTGGTGGGGGCTGTGAGGCTTCCAGCTGCTTCCCCGAAGACTGAGGGACACCTCGGCTTATTGGCAGTGCGAGGCGGGGGCCCTAATTCCCGTTCAATTTATCCGTCTGTGAGCAGACTCGCGGGAGCAGAGACTCCATCCCAGGCGGCCGGGGCCGCGTGTCAATTCCTCCTTCATCTTTTAAACATTAGGGGTGGAAATAATCATTTATAGAGAATCGATGACTGGCTGCAAGATCAAGCAGCTTCAGCAGGTTTGAGGGCTTTTTGAGGATCCATGATCTTCATCATCAGACCACTACTGACCACCAAAGGCTTCCAGGGCAAGCCAGGGATGACCAATTCACATCAGGACACCTTGGTATGGACAGCAACCTGTTAGGAATGTGGAAATGGGGAGACTTAATAGCCCAGTAACTAAGCAGAAGCTTCTGAAAGGACTTCAAGTGGGAGCGAAAAACACCTGCTGGTTTTTCCTGGAGGTGATCCACCACTCTTAGCATGACACCTATTACAGAAACAAAGTCAATGCGTCCCACGTGCTGCTGGGTGCAACTGCTGGGATCGTTAGTCCTTAATCATAATGTGGTACTGATATAATGAAATGTTTACAATAATCAATGAAGGTGAGGGCCACTTAGAGGCGGTGTGCATTAATAAGCGGGGCACAGAGATGAGGAAGGTCACATGAAGGCCACGCCTCGGCCTGCTGCTATCTGGGGTTACATGGAGCATTTGGTTGGCAGCGGGGCCTGAGGACTTACACGGACGTGATTTGGGACCCTCCATTTAAGACGGAGAGGAGGAAGGCGGTGCCTCAAATTCCAGGCGGCCAAAAATTAGCCGCCCCATTAATGATCTCTGACTGCTCGCCGAGAATTACCACCGTTATGTCCCTGGTAGTGTTTCCCGATGCCCTAGGCGGCGGTTCTGGGTTCCTTCGTCACGCTTAACTCCACCCCCCTGGGCCACCGGGTCATAGAGGATGTGCCGAGCCGATCCCGAACACAGCGGCAGGTTACCCCAATATAGGGACACCATTATTATACCACTATTATCACACTCGCTGCTCGGGGTGGGTTCCTCTCTTGGATTTTATCGCACAGGCGCAGAGACCTACACAAAGCCTCCTCCCGCAAGCCGCTGAGGCCACATAAATTGCAAGGGGGTGTGTCCTCACCCAGGGCCCCGCCCCAAATCGGATCCGGCCACTACCTTTGATCTGCGGTCCATTGTAGCGTCGGTTAAAATCTGCCCGTCATGGGAATTATGGCCGTCTGGAAATGTTTTCTGCTTCCCGGGGTATCTTGGTAACAGAGATGTACCGTCTGCCAAATTTGGGAGTACTGAGGTGGAAAGGAACACACAGGAAGAGCGGACCCCCCCAGCCACAGTAATCTCCCTCTTTCCCTCCCTCACATTCTTCCCTGATCCTACAACGCTCCGGCGTGGGACTCGGTTAGCCTTTCGCTGTGATGACATTTCGATGGTTATACAAGCAGAGGAAGACTCACAGAGTCGGTCCTGACTTTCCAGGGATGCAAAACATCCACGTTAATGTCGATCAGCCGATCCAGAATCTCCGAAGGCTTCCCAAACAGTCAGGCCATCCCCAGGGACCCTCTCCGGCATCAAAACTACCCCAAAAAACACCCCCCATGCATTTCCCTTGCAAATGACCAAATACAGGCGGAACTGAACAGGTCGATTGTAATTATTGTTAAATTGGAAAGTATTGTTTTACCCAATTGATTTTCTATGTGGCTGATTTTATTAGAGCATCCAAAATGAAGAAGTGGGATTTTAAACTGGATTCCCCCAGTAGCTGCATGCACTGCTGTTATAAATCTAGCAAAACTCAAACTGCCACCCAAACGGTGTCACACGACGCTCTGGAATGCAGCCGCGGCTTGGGCTTTCCCACAGTGCCCTCCTGTGTTTTATTAACGTTCCCCCAGAGCAGGACTGGCCCACTTTCTTCCTGCCCGCTTTAATGAGGTGGCAGAAGAAGGACCCGCAGCTGACTCGGAGCGTGCCTGTTCCAGTGCGTCGTGCCCGGCCTGTTTCTGTTCCAGTGCGTCGTGCCCGGCCTGTTTCTGCTCCGGGCGTCTGCCAGACGAAACGTCGAGCCTCCGTCTACAGTCAAGGTCTTAAAAGGGATTTGCCAGAATGCAGGAAATCAAAAGCAATTAGTCGAAATGCGTCCTTGTTGAGAAAGTCAATGTACGGAGAAAGAGTGGGGTCAGAGGGAGACAAGACCAGCAAGAAGTCATGAAGGCTGTGACATCTGCTCATCAGAAACTGTTTGGAAGGCGTGTTCAAGCTTAAGACACCATCCATCCATCATCTGGCAGCTTATCCTGATCAGGGTCACGGGGGTCGGACCCTGTCCCAGGCAGCACGGGACACACGGCAGGGGTCACACTGGATGGGATGCCAGTGGTACAGTATAGCAATAACTATAATATTAGTGACAGCCATTATTCCCAGTTATTTCAAAGTGTATAGTTAAAACGAGTCATTTTGAACATAATGAAGGTAACTATACAGTTAGATTGACCCCGTGTTCTCCAGAATGTCTTCCCGTATTTCTAAACTGCCCAAAAAAGCATGACTCAGGACCCGAGGAGGGGCCAGTGGGGTGCTTGACTAAAAAGCGCCGATCCGGTCAGATCTTTAACGCTGCAGATTCCCGACAATACGGCCTTTTCCCCGCAGGTCAATCTGCGCTCGGGGCCATATTGATCAGCCATGCTAATCATGTCATTTATTTCCCAACGGAGCCTCTGTTCTTTCCGAAGCGCTGAAGTCATTGCTAACTGCATTTTCTTAAGTGTGATTTGTGACCGCGGTTCATATGAGTGTATATAAAGCATCGATAAACTTTGCAGCTTTGTAGCTGAGAGGAGATTATCTTAGCTTAGCTTCGCTTAGCCTAGCTTTACATTCCCGTTTGAGTTATACACTCGCACCATGATTTTGTTCCCTCATCTCTTAAAACGGCTGCAATCACTTCTGTACTAAAGACACCAGGCGCTGACCCTGTATATCTTAATTTTTTTAAATCTAAATTTGCCATTTTTATCAAAACTACTTGAAAAACAGGGACATGCACATCTCATGGATATTGAACTATATGAGCAGTTATAAAGTGCTTGTGTTGCTTGATGTGAGCGCAGCAATGGAATTAAAAACCTGGTTCTCTGCTCATTTTCTTAAACTCAATAGTGATAAAACTGAGGTCCCTCTTGTTGGCACTAAATCCACGTTTGCCAAACTTGACAGTTTGTCAGTTGATGGCTCCATAGATTCTCCCTCTCCTCAAGTTAAGTGCTTGAGTGTCATCCTTGACAGCATCCTTTCCTTCAAAGCACATATTAACAATATTACCTGGTTTGTATATTTTCACCTCTGCCATATACAGTAAATCATCTCCATCCATTCTCACACCTAACAGTACTGCCATACTTGTACGCGCTCTGGTAACATCTCACATTGACTACTGTAATTCCTTACTGGCAGGCCTCCCCCCATAAGCTTCTTCATAAGCTTCAGTGGGTCCAGAATACTGCTGCTCGCATTGCTAGAACCTCCTCCATTGAACATATTACCCCGGTCCTCTGTGAACTTCACTGGCTCCCTGTTAAATACTGTATCAACTTTGCTATTAACTTTTGAACCTCTCTATAACCTGGCACCTCCATACCTTACTGATCTTTTACAGATTTATACACCTGCTCGCACTCTTAGATCCTCCTGCTCCAGTTCTCTCGCTACACCCACCATTCGCTTGACTACCTTTGGGTCTAGATCTGTCGCTCCCCATTTTTGGAGCTCCCTGCCCCAAGATATCTGCAGCATTCCTCCACTTTCCAGGTTCCAAACCAGACTTAAAATGTATCTTTTTAAACTTGCTCACTCTCTTTAACTCTGCCCTTCGATTGAATTGTATATCGTGTACAGTTGCAAGTTTTTTATGCTTATACTTTATGTTTATAAAGTATGTGTGCATTGTGTTTCTGATTTTACATTGTTTTTATCTATTTTACTTTTTTTGTGTATCTTTTGTGCAGTGTCCTGGAGTGTCTTGAAAGGTGCCTACAAATAAAATGCATTATTATTATTGTTATTATTATTATTATTATTATTGTTATTAATATTATTATTATTATTATTATTATTATTATTACCATCACATAGCCTCACATAGTGGGGGGCCAGACACATGACAAGTGGCCCTGACCTTGAGCCTCGGGGCTTGTTTGCGTAAGCACACAGCGGCCCGCGCCGTTTCTGGAGAAGTGACTGTAAACACAAACGCGTGCGGCACGTTCGCATCGCCTCTGCCGTGGATGCATGGTTCCCTTCCGCTCGCGATGCAGTCCTGCAAACAATTAAGTACAGAAGCTTCAGATGTGGGACAGGGGCGGTGGGGGATACGGAACCCAGGCAGGCCCCATGAGGCATCGAGATAGGGGTGAGTAATAATAAATCCAAAAACAGCAGCTTTGAGAATGTGCGCTCTTGGCCGCAGCCAGGGATGGCTGTCCATCGGCCGGGCTTCCAGGGAGCGGAAACTCCTCCAGTGCGGCCAAGTGGTGACATCACAATACAGGAACCCCCCCCCCGCCACTATCTTGCCAAGAGCTCTCAGAATGAAAGCTACCTCAGCCTGTGGTCTCATTTATCGAATCGGAGCCGGGGGCTAACTTTCAGTCTGTGTACAGGGAGCGATATTCCTGATACAGAAGACATACCGACCATCCCAGCTCGGTTCCAAAGGCTGCTCCTCTTTCTGAAGCAGAATTTGTGAGTTTCTGCAGCTCCAGCGCCTCCCCTGTTCCATAGACTCATTACAGTGCCTGATTACCGTAACAAACTTCGACATGCTCATGTGAGAGACCCCAGCCCTGGCACACATTCGGCACGTAAACAGGTGACTCGGATGATGGATGTCTCACCAGCCATGAGCTGGAGGTTCGGGCGCGTTGTGGATACCACGGGGGCTATCCTGGCTGGGTCACAGGACATGATTTGGTCATCTTTTGGTCACTCCCCCCCCCCCCCGAAAGCTACAGGCAATGAGGGCAGGATGTATGAATCCCTCTGTTTTCGTCTACGGCGTTCTGTGAAGTCTTTTCTGCCCCCCTTCAGGAACCTAACAGGCTTTTGTTTGTCATAGGGAGGATCGCCGTTTGCCTATCAAAGCTTTTTGTGATTATAGGGGCAGTGTTACTGCTGGTAAATACAGGAACTTGCTCGTGTTACACTCGGCCCCCACTTTTCATAGATTACCGCCATCCATCACAGAGGGACCCATTTATTGACCGCTCTTGTGTTTACAGAAGTCAAAGTCAATCTTTAAAATCAATGAATGGCAGCTAATCTCAATTTAATGGGCGCGTGTTTCGGGTTTGCGTTGCACGTGTCGCGTCGGACCCTCACCAAACAGAAACAAGCCATTTTCCACTTCCGAAACACAGAGTCTGTTCACAAGAGGCATCTCAGCTTAAAATATTATTGTGGGACGAGATTAAACTGCACAGGGCCCAACTCCACCCCTGCCCGGTCGATATTGGGGGGACACCTGACAGATGGGAGTGGAGAGGGGGGCTGAGACGCATCCTGTATATGCAGGAAATTCCAGCCGCTGCTTGGGTGGGCGGAGCCGCTGCTTGGGTGGGTGTGGCCACGCTTGGGTGGGCGGAGCATCCACTGCTGTCGGTCGCGGCACTTGGATATTGTCCTTTAAAAGGTAAGTAAAGGTCATGAGATAAAATATACAGAACCAATAAAACAAGCCGCAAGCTTAACACTCGTGTAAACAGGATGAGATAAGGATAGCTGATTATCGCGACAAATAGTAAAATGTAGCTAATCTCCCTTTGTCCTCATTAATGGCGTTAACCTGGACCATAAAAGCTCTGCTGGTCTGCAGTTTGTATCATGAGAGAAAGGTGAGCCTAAATCCTCCAGGCCGGTCCCTTGTGTTTTTGGAGAACTGTACAACCGAAGAACAAGCTGTTGGCTGACAAAGAGAAGCAGGCAGGCTAATGTATCTCCAATGTTGGTGGCCGGCCACAGTGACACTGAGAATGTGTCCCCCAGGCAGGGGACAGGGGTCAAAGGGCACAGCGACTGTGGCGGAAATCGTCTGCAGCGGCCGCCATGCTTTATCGTGGATAGGATCTACGAGCGACTTCCTATAATCACTCAGCCCGCCTCTGGCCGCTGATGTTCCCGAACAAACAGTGGTGTTCAGGACACAGCTGCTGCAGGGTCAGAAAGGAGGGAAAGGAGGAGGGAGTGAAGGAGGGATGAAGGCCTAGACAGGAAGGAAGGATGGGCCATTTATGGATGTGCCACCTTTTCTAATCACCGGTTTCTGTTAGGTGGTGGTAAGCATGGCGAAGCCTTCCATACTGTGACTGAGACTAACAGGTACAGGTACAGGAGTAGGTACAGGTACAGGAGTAGGTACGGCGCGGCCATCCTGAATTTTGCCAGAAATGAGCCGGCATTCCTGGCGTGCGCCAGGTGACAGGGACATCGCTTAACAGCTATCACGTTTGCAGACGGCACTTAGAAATGCAGAGCGATGCTGGACGCGGCCGCTCACGGCACCTGTCGTATGAAAATCATGGTGCTTTCATGTAGACGGCCCGATATTCGACGTCTGCAGCATCCGGAGGGTGGTCCTTCAGTTTCTGTGAACTAAGCCTGCGCTTGATTACATGGGTTACAGATGTTTCCTGGACGCTCGTCGCCCGCCAGCCGTGAAAAACCCTACACCTGACAAAAGGACAGAGGGATTGTGCCGGAAGCCTGAGGCCAGCTGGTTGCTTCCCAGCCCCTCAGCAAGGCACCACACAGCAACACAGCCTATTCCCACCCTCCACCCCCCAAAAGGGGCGCGTGTGTGTCTGGCCAGGCCGGCGGCGTGGTGGGCGGGGTCGAGTATCATGTTCCGACGCGGCGGGCAGGCGCTGGTCGTGACCCTGCGTGTAGCCGTCCTGTCGGAACAGCTCCGCCCGGTGCCTTTAACCGGGGATCTGCTCTAGCCCCCACAGCTGTCCCACATCGCTCATGGCCCCCGGGGGTCGCTCCCTGGGATCTGCTAAAGCGCCGAGGTGCAGGAATATCAGTGCTAGCTGTGCATTAGCTGACGTCTTGGTTTACCAGTTGGCCGGCTGTGACAGCACATTGTGCTGAAGCGGCCCAGCGCCAGCTTGCTCGCCGTGGACGTTGCCAGTCCAATTGATAGACAGGCAGAAGACAATCCCAATAAAAGTCACTCTTCAGAACCAGAACCTTCCATTCTACCTGTATCATGAAGTTAATCATTTCCCAGTATTATTTAAAATGATGGTAGATTTCCTAGCCTGATAAATGCCTCACCCTCCCCCACCTTCACAATGCTCCCAGTGGCCAGCAGGCGGCATAATGATTAAGAACATGCACATGCAGTTCAGAGGACAATGAAACGTCACCCCGTAATGTGGAAAATTGGGAGGCGGGGCACAACTGGAGTAAGACGACCCCTGAGGTCCGTGGTATCTGCCCCTGGGCCTCCACACGTTCTTGAGTGCAGAGTTCCACCAGCTGTCAGCTCTGAAGTACGGCCCATGAGGTTCTCCTTCCCAGAAACCTGAGACTGGGTCAACACCGGATCCCTGGCACACCCCACTTCCCTCCCAAGATGGCTGGCGTGGGTTTCAGGCCGGACACCCGGCCCATCTGTCGCGCCCACCCAGCGCCGCTGGCCCGTGGATCCGGGGGGACCTGCCCTCTGTCTCCTGTCCTCCCACTTGATATTTCACCTGACAGGTGATTCAGCCGGGCTTGTTTTTAAAGAGATATCAGCTATCCTCTATGCTTTAATACGTTACGCTCAGTGGGCTCCTACCTTAAAATGATGCTTATCAAAACAAATTGTATAGTGCAGCCTGGTAATATAGACCTATAAAACCTATAAATCACATTCATAAGGAAAGTTTTTAAACACCGCTCCTATCAGCACCCAAAAATAATATCCCTCGATGTGGAAAGGTTCCAAGTTCTCTTCTTCACCCGGAATCCCAAGGGAATTCCCATCCAGCTCATGACGGCCCAAGTCTTTACAGACACCGAGCCAAAGTAAGTATCACCGGCCTCAGAAATGATCGTCCGCCACAGGAAGCACCCAGAAGCTTAACGGCTTCAAAGCGCTGGAACTACAACGTGCATCGGGAGCTGATTGTGTGGGATACCAGCAGCTGTTGGCCAGGGTCTGGCACCCTGAAGGTGAGCTGAACTGTGTTTTCTGTCATGAGTTGCGATTAAACCGCAGAGGCTGGTAGCATTCTGACGATCTGCCACCCCTCGAGAGACGATGCGGCTGCGTTTGTCCCCTTGCAGAAAGCAGTGCGACCCCCCCCAAAAAAAAGACATGTTTGAATCCCAGTCCAAGGACCCAGGCACATAGGAGTGGGATGTGTTCTCTCACTAACTTCAGACAGGGGGTGCTGTATGGCTCTGCAGGTTAGGATGCCCTGTCTCTGATCAGAAGATTGTTGGTTCAAAGGTGTCCTCACCCACATATCTGTCTAGGATTTGGGATGTGAGGTTTGCTTTGTGGGTCTATAAACATGGCCATTACCCCAGAGACACTCCTCTGCAGCCCGGCCCAAACCCAGCCCAGCTTGCTGACCTGACATAACCCCCATGGCAGTAACTACAGTGTCGTCCTGCACAGGCCGCAGGTTGAGTGGAGGGCCTGTGACCCCCTGCTGCACACACACGAGACTGATCGCTCTCCTTTTATGGGATTCCCCCCCCCCCCCCGCTGGAATGTAATGGACTGCAAATGGCTGTTTGCGGTTTAAGACTCAGAGAAGTGTTTATTAGGTCAGATATGTCTGCTCATGCTTCCATGGGAGTCTGTGAGTCTCTATTCAACTTCTGGGTGGAGGAACCTCTGACATCTAGATGTACAGTCAAGTCTGTACTAGAGGACCTGTCTCAGGGAGATTAGACGCTGCTGGTTGCTATGGGAAGGAGTGCCTGGAGACCAAAAATAAACAGACCAACATTATGTAGACCAACAGCAAGAAATACAGAATGAGAGTGGGGCTTAGCCATGACTTATGTACGGCGAATGGGGATCAGCGCTGGGCTCAGATGGCAGCTGTTGTGCCTGTAGTGGATTGTAAACAGCGAGGCGTGTACGATTAGCACGGCGCCCCTTAAACCCGGGGTTATATAATCACGCTGCTGATCCTTTGTTTTGATCGCGTACGGCCCCCACTGCACATTCCACCCAGCGCAGTACCTACTGCTGGCCAGAGCTGAGCAAGGGGGGAGGAGACGGCCTCCTGCTGACAGTGAAGTGCTGGATTACAGTTACGCCTCGCGGACTCTTAGCTCAATGCGAATACATTCCATTTCTGTTAATTCTGCTATGCAGCCACTCGCAGGTCAGCCGGGGGCTTCCGGGGGAAAGCAGGCAGATAGCAGAAAGGTATAAGGATGGGGGTCTGAAGTAGGGCTGGCGGAGACTCTGAGAAAAGGGACAGAGTCTGGACCCACCCCCCCCCGACTGGGGTGTTAGGTGGGACCAGCCCAGTTAAGCGGTGGTCATCATAAAGGCCCGTCGCAGAGTGATTAGCAGATGACTACAATTCGAGCGCTTTTTGTATAAACGCCACGAGCCTGACACCCTTCCGTAAGCAGCACAGGATCCGAGTTCCACCCGGCGCTGGAACAGGACAGAACCGGCCCACTTTCTTTCTCAGGGGGCGGGAAAACAAACAGACAGGTGCGCGGCAGATCCTTATCAGGGGAAGTGCACGTTCCGCACTGCTCATGTGTTTCCTAATATTTTTATGGTATTTTTAGGATCAACGGCTGCACTCCTTTAACTGTTTGACAGCAGCAGTCAGTTTGTTCATTGATTTATATCCGCCATTATCAACCCAATCAGCTATTCAAATACACAACCGTTTCACAAACAGCCTGTTTAATCCGGGAGCTTTTGTTTTTGAAAAGTAATATGCTTCCTCCTGCTTCGGCAAGGTCCCGACATAATAAATGTATTCCGCGCTAAGTGGGAAGTTGAGAAGCTCCCAAGAGTAGGAGACCCGACCTGCAAACAGGAAGAAGTTACCCCCACCAGCTGGCACCTCGGTGCCGGGGGGGGAGGCTCCTCATTTGGACAATTTAGGTTTTAGGCCCACAGGCGACACTATAAACCCAAAAAGCACAGGGCTTAATTTATTGGGTCATATTTTTATGTATTAGAATAAGGCCAGCTGAAGCTGTCGCAAATCGACGGCTAACGACGCATTTTGCGCACAGCTGAAACGGGAGGCGAAGTCCGTATTTGTTTTCCGACGCGGAGGCCGTTCGGTTCAGCAGGTAGGTTTTTAATCTGCTCTCCTTCTCCGCTCTACTGGTAATCGGGAGTGAGGTGGGGCCATGCGGTAACACCAGCGCCCGCCCCTTTAAGCCTACAGTTACCTAGCAACAGTGGCAGCAGGGCGGCGGTAAGCCCAGCATCTGGGTCTGTTGTTTGTGACGGTGAGGCGGTCTGCCCGGCCCGATCGGAACTGCGGGGTGCTGCTAAAGAGAACCCACAGGGTAATCCCTGATACCGTTCCCCCCGGCTGATTCGGGTCATGGGGCGGACAGGTGTCTGCAGAGTCCACACCCCTGCGATTATTATTATTGCTATTATTTACTGTCCAAAGATACCATCTTTGTCTTCCTAAGAACAAACTCATAATGGATACGTTACACTCACAAGAACACACACACACACTGATGCAACATCCTGGTTGGTAGTTTTTGGGACGCCTTTACATATTTTTCATAAATATGGTCACAGCTGCCAGGTAAATCACTGAAAGGGTCCAGCTAAATAGATCTTTAGAGATAAAAATATTTACTGTTGTGCCTTTTTAGGGAAGCTGGAGTCTGTTGGGGCAACACGCCGGCTGGCAAGATACTGGAGTAGAACACCAGGGTGTGTCACATGCCAAAATCTACCCACACGCTTTATTTTTTTTTCTTTCACTTTAACCCACTTAGAGTTTGGGGATGACATGCATGCGATTTCCTGGCGATTTCCTGGCGATTTCCTGTACTCCTGTATTCTTATTTATCTATTCCCTTTTGCTTTTCTCACCACTCTTGGTCAAGGTTAACGGAAGCTTCTAGACTTCAGAACAAAGGAGGAGCATGATGCTCTCCAGCAGAAACGTGTGGACGGTGGATAGACAGAGGATCTGTCCCACATGCAAATGCAGGCCTTCTCACCTGGCTTAGGAGTCCATCAGAATGCTGCTCCCTGGCCACCATCCATGTCCACCACACCCATTTTAACGTTTGTGTATTTATGGCACAGTATTTACTATTACAATACAGTGAATTACTGTTTTTTTTGGGCGCTTCACATTTGCACGGTTGATTTTTATTTTGCCGTTGCTGTTGCGGGATTTTCACGCACGAGTTTTTCCCGCTCACCTGCTCTTTGCCGAGTGTCAAGTGACAAATAAAGCGATTCGATTTTACAGGGCGAGTGATTGATTTATTCCGGCGCTGAAGTCTCTGACACGGTTGCATTCCGGAGTCTCAGGCTGAATGGAACCCCCCCCCACTCAGGACATCCGATGAGGAATGCAGACCTCCCCCGCCCTGAATGGTCCCCCTTTCATCCATCCATAAATGATGTCCTAGCTGCTGCCGGTTTGGTTTCAGAATGAGGCCGCTTCCAGGAATCCACGAGACTGAGTGGTAAATGGAAACCAAACCGTTATTACACAAGACCACCCTCACCCACCCCCCCGCCCCCGGCTCCCATTTTACCTGACAGCCGCCTTCTGCGCCGTACAAAGGGGCCCTATCTTATCAGCACTCAGACACTCGCCGTAAAACCTCGGCACAGATTAGGTTCCGGTTCCACCTGTTTGTGGATTATTTAATTTTTTTTCTGGTCCCGGTTTAGTCAGAAAACCCCCGCCGGAGCCATGCGGCCAGGGCGAGGGGAGCGCGGGAGCTCAGGCCACGTGTGAAGGGAGAGCCGGCAGAGGAGAATGGGCCACTTTCTCACCGCGCAGCACCCGGCTGGGATACGAACACACCGCCGCGCCTTCAGGGGACGCCGCTGCTGATACGTCTTACGCTAATTTCCAGGAGGGCTTCTTTACATTAGCATTTAAATTTAAATCTACATACTGTTTCAGATCCCTTCAGAGCAGCTCGGCTTAGCTTGTGAGAAACACACAAGCGGTGTGCACATTTTACAGCACCGCGGCGGTGAAACACACACGCACTGTGCACACTTTACAGCACCGCGGCGGTGATTTCAAAGTCATGTTTTTGATCTTAGCATCAAACCCAAACTGACAGACTGCAGTCCAGGTCATAAAAGTTAAAGGTGAACAGCCACTTGCAGAGCTTGAACAGCACATGCACAAACACACACACACACACACACACCATCTGCTTGACACCTCTCACATACAGGAGTGGTATTTGTCACTGGACTATCGGCTGCTCAAACAGCGCGGCAGAGCCTTTAAACACCAAGCAGTTTAATCATTTGCCACCTTATCAGCCCGGTTCCTTATTCTCACACCTTGTCAAAAGCCATTCGACGCCCGACTGGTCCGGCACAGCGTAGCAAGTCTGCTGTAAAAGCCATTCATCTGCACAGTGCCGGTATCGTCGGCTGCCTGCTTCCCAGAGCTGTGCCCGGCATCTCCTGCCCGGACATGTCCTAGGGGCAGTTCTCAGCGTGCTTTATGGCCTGCTTCCAGCCTAGAGGTCAGCACCCGTGAAACATCTGCGCTTCAGTTCACTACCTTTAGCCTGCTGGCTGACTTGGATCCTGCCCAATGGCCTGCATTCTGATTTAGATCCTGATCTTTGGTCTGCATTCTGATTTGGGTC
>JAODKN010000079.1:7577948-7590031 GCA_026774425.1 Petrocephalus zakoni
CCCCTCCCTCTGCCCCTGTCTGAGCTATCCTCACACTGAGTCACTGCCACAGCATCACTATCACTGCCGCTGTTTACATTCACAACACCTTCACATTTCTGTGGGATTCACATGTGCTGACTGGTACGATCCCCCAGGATGAAACCGTGAAACCATGAGTGACAGCTGCAGGTTACCTTCACGGCCTGGGGATGAGAGAGGGAGGCGGGCGCTGCAGCCTCCGTGCTGCTGATGCTGAGCTTACTGCGCCCCCTGCAGGCACCACATGTAAGTTCATGCAGATGTCTGCACCCAGCAGATACAAACTCACGGACTGGGGCGCCAGCTTATCAGACAAACGCTGAGCCCTTTCTAGGGTTCAACAGTAAAATCTGGCCCAAACAGCAAACCGACCCTAGCACAGTGATAAGCTGCATCCGCAGGACCTCACGAGCACCCCATGAAAAACACGCAAGGTCCATGCACATCAAATGGCAATGGGATCCATACCACCAGGCACTTTCAGTTTTATTCTCAGACATAGACAGGTTTTCAGTCTGCAGTGCCCGGTCCCTGTGATGCCAGTCAGATGGATATTTACGGACAGGGGTGATTCACTGGAAACCAGGTTCTCAGCCACTGTATGTGTCCAACCTTATCCAAGTCATTTTGGGGGGGATCCTCACATATACAGTATGCTTCACTCTCTGGTCAAACTCCTTCAAAATCATTTCTGCTGGGTTTAGGTCAGGTGGCCAGGTAATGCGGTGTGACACTATCACTCTCCCTCTCACCCTATGGTCAATTTAGAAAGCCGAATCAGCATGTAGGTCTCCTCACTGCACCCACCCAAGGAACCGCCACACTACAGGGAGAACAAACTCCACACACATGCAGGAGTGGAGGGGTAACGGTGTAGGAGAGAGCTAGATATTGCGGGGAAAAGCAAATTAATACTTCAAATGTGAAGTTATTTTTTTTGGAGTGAAATGTTGTTGGCAGTACATGTGCCCCCTGCCCCCTGGTTCCTATGTCCCTGCGGAGGGGGGATTTAAATCTCCGACCTGGGGACTGAGGGACGAAAGCACCAGTCCCGAGGCATCGCACAACGCAACGCCGCGATCTCCCCCCGCAAAGGCGCGTAAAGACCCGCACTGGCGGCCGGCACGAATGAGGCTGCTCTCGCCCTCGGCTGTTGGCCGGCCGCCAGCCGCCACGTCTCCTTTTCTTTTTTTTGAATGACATGCTTCCCTTTTACGCTTCCTGCTTTACGGGGCGATTTCCCCTTTCCCCTAAGGACCGCCCCTCCCCCAGCATCCTCCGCCAGACCACACTGCCCCAAAGCAACACACCATTGACAGGAAAGCCGCCTCAGAATAGGTCCCCCAGCAAGCGCTGAGCGGATGTTTCACAACGTCTGCAGCCCGGCCGGCCGCCCATTCATGAAACGGGCCGCGCTCGTGACCCCGCCCTGCGCCGGGGGCGGGAGTGCGGGCCGGAGACCTTTCCCACAGCGCCGCTTGTGAGATCGGCAAGCCGCCGTCAAATTTCATATTTCATCGGCACGCAATAAACGGTCATTTTCCTTTTGGACCCATTTCTGGTGCAATATTTTTGGGTGGGGTGGGGGGGTGGCAACGGTCGGATGAAACCGCGTGGCACTAACTGGCGGGCCAAAAGAAAGAATGAGGCCGAGCAGAGTGAGTGCAGACAGGAGTCACCCTGCAGATGACAGATTGCTGCTCATGCACAGTATAATGATACGCTAAAACACAACCCTGTAATCTCACTACTGTAGTCACTAACAGAACAATAAGCAGAACAGCTGGTGCAGGCGCACGGGGGCCCACAGACACGGAGGGGGGGCACTGAGGGCCAATGGGTTCCTTCGAGGTGAAAATTAGGATCTAATAATCTGATAATTACTGATGCAGGTTACATTGCATTATTTGCTGTCGGAAACCAAACTATATACACACCATTTACCTGGCTGACGTAACTGTCTCCCTCATTGTCACATAAGAACATAAATATACAAACGAGAGGAGGCCATTCGGCCCATCGAGCTTGTTTGGAAAGAACTTAACTAGTGGCTCAGCCCAAGGTTTTAGCCTGCACTACACTAACAAGAAGACTATTCCATACTCGCTGTGTAAAGAAGTGCTTCCTCAAATCCATCTTAAAATGTTCTCCTGCTAATTTTCATCTATGGCCACAAGTTCTTGTATTTGAACTAATGCTGAAGTAACTATTTGGTTGAACAGCATCCATACCTGTTAGAATCTTGTAGACCTGGATCATGTTCCCTCCTCAGTCTCCGCTTCAGTGATAATTTGTTTTGCTTTACTGTAAACCTTTACAAATGTCTACCATGCAAATGTCTAATGTCATTTTTTCAGCACAACGTAAGCAATACAGTTCGGAAGAGAATCTCTGATGCACTTTATGTTACGTTCCTCTGCATCATGTTTAAGCACCAGCTCATCATTTTCTTCTCAGGGTAGGGAGGGCTTGTAGATTTCTTTGCATGCATGTGCCTGTGTCCATAAATGAAGAGGGGGCCCAAATGCAGCCCGTTATAAGAAGCCAACGCGGTGTCTTATTTCTTAGGTTCTCGCCCTTGCTGATCAGTATATTGGTGCACATCAGCATGGTCTTAGGAGGGGGTTAGACAGGCTCCATAGGCGGGTCTTTCAGCATCTGATTGGGCCTCAGGGACTTACCAATGACCCTGCGCCCTATATTTCAGAAATAAATTTTGGGGTCTAAGGAACCCCATCATCCCTCTCAGTTTTTACTGGATAAGGGGGGTCCCCGCCAGAGACTTTGCCAAATAGGGGGGAGAATTTTTTTGAGGGGGGCTCAAAGAGCAAATAAAGAGCATTTTTGGGGGGGGGTGGTGGTTAAAACTCGTTATTTTACTATTGGCTAGGTACAAGACTCTGAGCCTCATTTGTGCCTGACGGGGGGATGGTGACGTTATCGAAAACCTGGTTAGGCTGATGCCAGGGCAGATTGGGGAGCAAAATGCACAGGAATATCTGAGAAATGCAGTGTGCTCACCAGCGCCACCTAAGGGAAGCTGTGCAGAATGACAACATGCCAGATGAAAGTTCCATCCACCCATTTTCCATGACCACTTGTCCTATTCAAGGCTGTGGAAGCTACAGGCTCGAAGCACAAGGTGGACGTCATCTGGGTTAGACTCTTTTGGCAGATTAGTCCAGGATGGACGGATGGATGACCAATCTGTTCCCATAAAATCAGAGACAATACTAAGAGTTTGAGGAAATTTATGTCACAGTTTTCAAAATGTCCAGAGACCTGCACTTGGCAGGACAGTCTCATTCATCACCCAGGTTTTATATTTGCTGGAATGTCCTATGACTGGTGAGCTCCTAAGAATTCTTCACCTCCCCATCACAGCCTTAATTAGGCGGACACCCCATCCTGACAGGTTACAGGGCCCTCCGCACTCGGAAATGGGGAACTGACTCTGGACACGCAGTGACTGTGGAGTCTGGAGGAGAAGGAGGCACACTCAGGTTGGTTTAGTCTCACTTCTCATTTAGGGGCCCCTCTACTGGAAATTCCATCTCATCGTGAGGGCCCCCCCGAGCCCCGCCTATTCCGCCTGACCTCCCCTGCAGGAACAGCCTCTTCAGGTGTTTCTTCACCTTCATCTCGCCAAAGAAACAAACACTTGCGAGTCTGGGCTTCTGTCTGTCTTGCACGGCACCACCATAAATGGGGGTAGGAGATAGGACCATTGCCAGGGCCCCTCTAGTGGTACCCCTGGTCCTACCACCCAAATTACGCCTCATCGGGGTTATTGTATGTGGTTGTCAGGTCAGTTTGGGGAGCATGCGCTGCTACCGTGCCTTGCCACACAAACCACCCCCTAACGATGCAGGAAACGTGCCTCATTCAGGACTCCCTGTAACCCACGCATTCGAACCTCGACCCAGTCAACATTCCCTCAGCAGACAGGGCTGGATCTGGGCTGGGAGATTAAACAGGGAAGAGGAGAGACAGAAAGAGACAGAGGGAGTGGATGCTGGAGGGCCCCATGGCACGCTGATCGTGCCAGCCGAGGGTGACGCACTGGCCTTTCTGGAGAAATGTAGCAGAATTTGAAGCATCCAGCCGGGAAATGTGATACTGAAATAAAATCAACAAGATAGTGGTAGCCTGCCAATTTTCTCGGGAAAAACACAAGCAAGACGCCAGGGGAGTGAGATATGGTGCAGCAAGTTTGACACAGAGCGATCCGCAATTCTAATCTTCCATTTGGAGCCGTTTCCTGCAAACGGGTGTCAGACGCTGCAGTGTCGCAGGGAGTTACTCCAGCTCTTATTTCAGCCCCGTAACAACGCAGACGCACATTAGAGGCAGCTGAGCTAGAAGATGAGCACTATTGGCACGAATAGGAAGATCCTGGTTGTCCAAGGGAGTAGATTTGGGTATGGAAATACTCCTAGCAATATTGTGGGAGCCCAGTGTCCATTTCGTGGGGTGGCGGGTTCCGTGCTGATTTGGTCCCTACCATTGCTGACACCAAATCTACACTCGTGGTCCTAGGATGGGTCAAGATTCCATCACCAACCGTCTAGTTTTTAAAATGGCCACCACTCAAGAAGGTGGCATATTAAGGACCATTTAATCTGACAAAGTCTACCAAGAAAGCAGGATGTCACGGAAACTAAACCAGAATTAGACATCTAGGTCTTTAAAATGCTAAGCTGAACTGAGATGGGATTGAACAGAAGTAAAAGGAAGCACAAGCTAGACCACTTAGGCTGGCTAATTATTTTAGCTGGAGGCTCCGTAATGCAGCACTTCCCATCCGATGAGTCTCTACGTTTCAGCACAGCTGGTTTCAACGGGCCTTTGATAATTGTTAACATGACCCAGCTGGCAAATTGCAGAATGGCTGGGAAACAGCCCCGGTTAAAACGAGACACGGAGCTATACGATGCTAGCTGGAAACTGAAAAACAAGAAAATAAAGAAAGTCACTATTTCGGTAAAGATGGATAATCACTGACTCAAATGTCCTTTGCTCATTGAGGATGGTGATGACTCTGCATACCGGCAGGAAGTCCAGCGGCTGGGACTCTGGTGCAGCTCAAGACTGTAGAGATGATAGTGGGCTTTATGAGACATCCCTCAACACTGCTCCCTCTCACCATATCTGACAGCCCAGTGTCTACTGTGGAGACTTTCAAGTTCCTGGGTACCACCATCTCCAGGGACCTGAAGTGGGAGACCAACATCTCCTCCATCCTCAAAAAGTCCCAGCAGAGGATGTACTTCCTGAGACAACTGGGGAAATACAGTCTTCCACAGGAGCTCCGGATCCAGTTCTACACTGCAGTCATTGAGTCTGTCCTGTGCTCCTCCATCACCGTCTGGTATGGAGCAGCCACTAAACAGGACTGTACGGGCAGCAGAAAAGATCATCGGCGCGCCCCTGCCCTCAATCCGGGACCTGTACCTCTCAAGAACTAGGAAACGGGCAGGGAAAATCACCACAGACCCCTCACACCCTGGACACAGACTTTTTGACCTGCTGCCCTCTGGCAGACGGTATAGAAGCCTGCGGACCAGGACCACCCGACACAGGAGCAGTTTCTTTCCCCTTGCCATCTCCCTCCTAAACATCTGAACTGTCACACTGCTCTACACTAGAAGTCGGCAACTGCACTTTAAGGACACTCTGTTGTATTCACTCTGCAATCCTGTATTTTTTGTATATAAGATTCAGATTGTTTATTATATTGTATTCTTGATTATACACTTTGTGTATTTGCGTGTGTGTATGTGTATGCGTATATATATACATATATACACATACATATCTTCATACATATATTTAGATTAATAGTATAAACATGTTCAAATAATGTGTGTGGAGTTTGCATGTTCTCCCCGTGCCGTTGTGGGGTTTCCTCCGGGTGCTCCGGTTTCCCCCCACAGTCCAAAGACATGCTGAGGCTGATTGGTGTTGCTGGATTGCCCATAGGTGTGCATGTGTGTGTGAATGGTGTGTGAGTGTGCCCAGCGGTGGGCTGGCCCCCCGTCCTGGGTTGTTCCCGCCTCGTGCCCATAGCTTCCGGGATAGGCTCCGGACCCCCCGCGACCCTGTTCGGATAAACAGGTTGGAAAATAGATGGATGGATGTTCAAATAATACTTATATACATTTGTTAACACTTCTCGCTATATTTATTAATATAAATCCATATTACGTATTTTACCGTAGATTATATATTTTTGTTATTTATCGCTCCAGTAAAAGCTCAGTATATTGTCCATTGTGTCGTTTATATGTTGTTCTGTTTATGTTTATACTGTTGTGCTTGAGAGACACCATCGACTGGAACCGAATTCCTTCTAAGTGTTCGCTCACATACTTGGCCAAAAAACACGATTCTGATTCTGATTATCGACTCGAACACCTTTAATACGTATCTAGGTAACTGGCGACAATATTATTACCTGTCAAAAGCTAAACCACTCTACAAAATTCCAGGATTAGATAAAAGAAATCAGGAAACTCTATGGCAGCAGAGCCACAGAGAATTTCTCCAAAAGTGCGGGTGAAAACGGGTGAAAAAGTGCATATCAAATTATAGGGAGTTGGTGGTGAGGGTGGGGGGGGGTCTATGTCAGAAACTTAAAAGGCGCTGCCGCTATGCGATAGGGCTGTGGTTTACATCTGGCATTTCCAGAAGGTCACTTCTTCGAAATTGCCTTGATCAGTCACTTTGCACAAGAGTCTTAGCATTTTAGTAAAAGTCACGTAGCAGAGTATTTGAAGGAGCTGGAGGGTAAATGTGCTAAAGATGGTCTGTGTCCCTGTCACTCGACCCGAACGAATCAGCAAGAGCTACCACCTCCACAAACCACAGTCCACCAGGGCATTACTCGGTATGGTATAAATACGCATTTCAGCTAAAAATAACAGATTGGATTTAGTATTCACACAATTACAAAGACAGCCCAAATGTCAATTTACTTCCAAGCTGTTAACAGTAACAGAGTCCATCTACAACAGTCAGCGCCCACCTCATGGATATATATCAAAATTTCAGTGATATATGTCCCTTTTTAACAATTAAACAATTTCCTCTGGGATAATAAAAGTCTTCTGATTTGCATCACAGGAGTCCAGGTTTTCTAACATGAGGCTTGGCCTTATAGCTAGCGGCATCCCCTGCAGGACAGTGTTGGGAACACACCTCATGTCAGGCTGTCACAGAGACATTAGCTTTGTCAGGTTTCTGTCACAGCAGGGAGACACCCATCTGATGGTTTTTCTTTTTAACTTCTGATATGCAATGGTAAAATCCACAAAATTTGTTTGCCTGTCCACTCCAGGTGAAATTCGGATCAGGTCAAGAACACGAGCCACCAGAAATGTCTTTCAAGGATGGTCTTAGCTGAGACAGCTAATTCGGTTGTTGAAAGCAGATTTACCTCGAGAGAGTCTCTGTTGACTTGCAGATGGGTGCAGTTTAAACCCTCAGCACCCAGAGGTCATGTTCAGTGCATTATTTGCACCTCTGTGTGGACATCTCACCACTGCAGTTTCTGTTTGCATGGTCTACATCGGACAAAAATTTCACAGACTGGTGGGGGGCGGATGATAGAGTGGTGATTTCATAAATTCGACTATTTCAGATAAATAGTATATTTCTGGAAATTAGCCAGACCCTCTGCAAAACCCCCATCGTCCCACAGCCAGCTGAAATACTGGCCACGTGCCGGAACCCCTTCACTAGTGAGTAGTGAGTATTTTCCCATACAGAACACAGCTCGCACATTAGAATAAAAATGTTTAAGCCTAATATCCGCTGACAAAGTCAAAATTCACAAAGCAACGGTTCATTCGTCCTCGTATTTTAACCCAGAGTGCTGAGGGAAGCTAGCTGCTGAGCTCCTGCAGTTCCACAAGTAGAGCCCTGTGTTACCAATGCAAAGGTCATGGATTCAAATCTCAGCCAGCAGTGGCATGCCTTCAGAAGCATGGTGGGGTACTGCGTGTCTCACAGCCTTTGCTGCCTTCCCCTTTCCATGGCCCAGCACTTCTCAGACCTGGCACCCTATCTGCATGGGCCCAGCTACTTCAGCTGGTCTGTGAAGGGAGGGGGATTACCCATAATGCAGCTCTGTTTACAGGTTGGCATTCACGCTCTCATCATTTCCAGGCCACGGTGTACAGTTTAGCAAGGAGGAGAGTAAATAAACCCAAGGGCTATGAAGGAGCTGCATGCACCGGGACAGCTGATTGGTCATGAAGTACTGCATTTACATATTTACCAGACACTTTTGTCCAAAGCAATGCATAAGTGAGGCAAATAGCACATTAGAAATACAGCTGTTAAGGAGTCGCCTAGGCATAGATGCAGCTAAGCCGAGCTTCCAATGAATGCCCAGGTACAAGTGTAAGCAGCACTGGAGCAGGAGCTACACAACAACCTCTAACAAAGCAAGAACCTGATGAGATTATTCAAGATCCAGAAGTGCGACTTAAGAACCTTCATGGAATATAAGGAGGCATCAGGCTGGTAGAGGAATTCCTGGAACAGATGAGCCATTTCTTGACGAGGGAGAGGGGGTCTGATGACTGGACGTGGTTCAGCAGCTCATTCTACCAGCAGGGAGCCACACAAGGAAGTTCCAAGTGGTTTGTTGACCGAAGGGGTGAAATGGGACAAAGGTCTTACAGAGCCTTTGGTTGTAGATTTTGATTATTTAATTTATTAAATTATTTATGCAGATATTTATTAAATATCTGCAGTGACAGTACCGTGAAGAGAGGACAGTCTCATCATGATGACTGTCAATCAGAGCATCTAAAATGCTCTGATAATTCGACAGAGTCCGCTTGGAGACCAAAGGGAAGTACCTCAAATTAATACAAACTGATGCAAGCTACAGCATGACAGGGAAATAACGAAAGTAACACCCCCAATATGAATGCAAGCATGCAAAATGCACCATGTGAATGTATCTGTTTCTGCTATCGACTTTTTTTGTTATGCATTATTATGAAATAAATATTTGGTGAGCTGATTATTTTGTTAGTAAAAATCATGGATTCGCATGGATTTGCTCATATGTAACTATTATCGGCTCCTTCTCAGTCACACATTTTACAGCTTTGGACAGGCTTGTGGTGACGGCAGGTCAACGAGATAATGTAACATCCGACAAAAGTTTCGCGAAAAGAAGTCAAGTACAAGCCAAAATGTCCCCCTGCAAAGACATTTATATCCAAAACCACTTAATCTAGCTGTCATGATGATGCATTCCTTTATTTGTTGACATTTAAAAGACAGACGCTTTTATCTGTCCAAAGAAAAACTATTCAAAGCGTCACGCTAACCTTCGTTGGAGCATAGTGACAAAACTGTGGAAGGTGATCTGAAGTGGAAGTCAAACCGAAATTGTAAGGTAATGATAATCACTCCGAAAATGAAAAGGGCTTAAGCCACAGAGCGTGATAGCTATCCCCAAATTGCACGAGGAAACAGCGGGGTGATAGCAAGGTCACGGTGAGGTCGAGCTAGACCTGGAGTCATGATGGAGAAGCATCCATGGCTGAGGGCGGAGGGAACGTTACATTGCATAGATTTTATTTTCATTTCAATTTATTTAACTGTTGTCTACTCAGTGCCTGGACGGGATACACAAAATGAAGATGTGATTTGCAGCTATTGCATTTTATGAAACAGAAGCATCATTGGAACTCTTCAGTTATTCTCAGGGGATCCAGATCATGCTGGCACAAATAAGGGAGGGAAATACATGAGAAACATTAAGAGTGGAGTCTTTACATTACCCACCACTGGCTTCAGACTTAGCGATTTACTATAAATGGCAAAAAATCACGCTCTTAAATGAATAGCCTGTGTGCTCAGTTTAAGCAACCCTGGGTCAGCTTTATCTGCAGAATCCAAGCAGTACCCCTCCCGCCCCATTCCCCAATTCTTGACCTGAACACGCCCCCCAAATGAGAGCAGGAGGGCTGGGCGACGCTGGCACTACACAGTGGGCTCGCATCCAGATACGGACCCAGAACCCACAAGTCTGTCAGTTTGACTTACGGCAGAGGAAGTTTGAACATTTAGCAGGCCGAAAAGAAGGCTGGAAAACCGCGTATCAGATATTACACGATTATGAGTTACACAAGCTGTTACTGAGCCCACCGTAACGGTCCTGTAAACCAAAACTCTGCCATGCTACAGGCACAGGAAGCAGATATGAGTATGCAAGATACCCGAAGCAGTCCGAGCGGCCACTCCTCGCTAAAGGCGAATGGCACAGATAAAGTGCTGTCATTTAACGGACGGGACGCCCTTTACTCCATCTCCAGTCCGTAAGCGCTCAAGTGCTTAGTTTTATTCTCGACAAATAATTTCTGGCTCAGGTCCCACGTCTTTTTAAACCAGAAAGCCATATTGGATCCTCAAGAGACACACAGTCCACCCCCAGGTCTTTCCTCATCACACGTTCACACCTTTAAACACTATTAAAGCTCCACAAGTGGCTGATGAGGACCCCCCCCCCCCAAAAAAAACAGGGCATCCATCTGGTAGGTCTCTGCTGCTCCCTGCAGATCTCAGCCTTCAGGGACACCTGACAGGAGAGGGGGATCTCCCATCATCCCGGGGGCTTTATAATTCTGTCACTGTTATGTCTCTGCCCATAAAATTTGATAAAATTCCATTTTCTCTCCTATTTATCGTGACCTTGAGTCGAGAACAGGTTCAGCTTAAGGTCCGGGTGAGTTAAGAGATTGTCAATGTGACACGTGAGGGTGTCCATGGTGATGACATGCATCAAACTGTCACTGAGAGGCGGCCTTTGACAGCCAGTTAATAGCAAGACCATGTGAAAGCTGTTCAGAAATGCAAGCCGTGTCCCAAAAATGGGGCTGATTTTGGTTCTACTCTCCTGACCGGAGGAACAGGGGTAGCTCTGGGGAGAACCGTGTCACCTGCAGCTGTCGCGGGCCATGACCCCGCATTGCACTCCTCCATCATCACAAACACTGAGTGCCGGGTTTCAGGGAGCATGCATTTCTAAATCCTCTGGTGACTTGTCACATTCAGCCAACTCGGCCCTCTGTCCAGTAGCCATTGTGGAGCTTTGCTCACTGGGCAAAGCATCACGCCTTTCAAAGTATTAAGGCAATGGCACACAGTACAACCTTTTAGGCAATGTTGCAATTGGATCTGGATGGTCTCAAAAAATTGCCCACTGCCAAATTTTTCTGAGAGAAATGTTTCCTAATATGCCCGAGTAACATTTGTCAGTAGCATTTCCTGGAAGCATAGCTTAAAAAGTTTGTATCATCACTGTTAGACTTTGAAACCACCAAATGACTTGGTGTTTCCAAAGGCTTCAGCACCTGTCCAAAAAAACATTCAGAGCAGCAGAAGAATTTGGGCTCAGCAAAGCTAATCTGGGAAAGGAGCTTAATCTTGGTTTGAATCCTACATCAGAGATCGACAGTATTACAGTATGTCTCCATTAGGGAACATAAATCCACCACTACTTCACTCACACAAGGTGTCCCCCAAGGGTCAGTTCTGGGTCCTATTCTGTTCAATATCTACATGCTCCCATTAGGTCAAATTATCCGGCGGTATGGTCTCAGCTACCACTGCTATGCCGATGACACACAGGTATTGATCCAACTGCATCATCATCCCCAGCCTTGCTGACTAACTGCATTAATGAAATCAAACACTGGATGATGGTTAACTTTTTACTGCTCAACCCTGACAAAACCAAAATCCTATTGGTCGGTACTAAATCTGTCTTCTCTACCCTTCATGGGTTAAAAATTTATGTCGATGGGATCCTATTGGAGCCCTCAACATCAGTCTGTAATCTGGGTGTCATTCTTGATCAGTTTCTTACATTCCAACCACACATCAGCTCACTAATACAGGCAGCATTTTTCCATCTACGTAACATTGCTCGTTTGCACTCTTCCCTCAGTGTGCAAGATCCTGAAACACTAATTCATGCTTTCATCACTACCCGTCTGGACTACTGTAACGCCTTATTTTATGGTCTCCCTACCAAA
>JAODKN010000079.1:7626318-7638591 GCA_026774425.1 Petrocephalus zakoni
CTGATAGCTGGTAAAGTATGCTGCTAGCTAACATTGACTGATAGCTGATAGCTGCTAAAATACACCGCTAACATGGACCATTAGTCAAACATGTCTTAGCACTGTTCAGAGTAGGAGCAATAAAGCACCAGATTTAAAGTACTATAGATGATAGCCTTTCTCTAATGACTCCATTGGATCAAGAATCAATAATGTATAACTGATCTCAACATAGGCAGCTTAGAGAAGCAAAACACAGAATTAAGGTGGTTTTCTGCTCACCCACCTTCACGCAAATCCCTTCACTGGCAAGACGGTGTACTGCATGCAATCTCAGAGTGGAGAAAAGCACAACGCAATGTTCACAGACCCTTAAACCCTTAAAAGTACAGTTGAATTAGTCCATCAAAGACACTCAGAAGTTCACACGTAAACACAACAGATTACCCCAGTGTGGTGCGTCATTCTCAGGATAAGTGGGAGTGCACTGACAAACCCCTCCGAAGAGCCATGAGGTCTACCTGCATGTGTGAGAAACACCAGGCACGTGATGACAAGCCCATCAGTCCTCTATGAAACATCTGGACAAACATTTGACATGGCATTTCTTCAGCAGATGCCTTAATGCAAAGTGACAGACATTCTGAGAAACGGTCAGACAGTGGCTGGAGCATTTATCAGTCAAAAACCGTAGCGAGGGGCCTAACGGCAAAACTACTCAAGCAATCCTGGGATTTGACCCAACAACCTTCCGACCACAAACACGGCATCCTAACCCACTGGGCTGCACACCGCCAAACAGCTTAGGGCAGCACGAGCTGATGTCTCCTGCAGTCCCGAGATGATTCCCCATCCAGAAAGATCTCATCAACACATGCAGCAGCTTACAATCAAAGGCCATCCTGTATGGCCACCCATGCCCTGGTCATCTCAACATCGTGCAGTATGTGTAGCTCACTTTAGAAATAGATCCATCCAACCTTCTGTCCAGCTGCTGCCCTAGAACTGCCTGTCTAGCGACTAAATATAAATTCAGTCACTGATAAGCAGCTTCTGGGTAAATTTCAGCGCCGAGCCCCTGGGACATTCAGCATCCCGTCTGA
This sequence comes from Petrocephalus zakoni, assembly GCA_026774425.1. NCBI lineage: Eukaryota > Metazoa > Chordata > Actinopteri > Osteoglossiformes > Mormyridae > Petrocephalus > Petrocephalus zakoni. Next base: position 7,627,401 of record JAODKN010000079.1, read on the forward strand.
GGGCTTAGAGAAGGAATTCAGCCTGACAGAAGTAACTCCAAGAAAGCAAATTTTGTTTCGCTTATTCATACCCGGGCCAAACGGCGGACGCCCCCCCCCGGTGAGACGTTTCCTTCCACGATCTTCAGCTTCAGCTATGGTGCTTTCATCTCCCTTCAGATCTCCGGCGTCCAGCCGCAGTGACGGTTCTGAGCTCCAGGCTGAGCGGTAAACCGGAACAAGAAAGGGGCAGGACTCCCCTCGGTTCATCCAAGCCCCAGCCAAGCTCCTACCCCACCTACGTTACCCTAAAACCGCCTCCCATTATTTCTGGGGGACCCAGGATCTCCATTACTGGGCTCCATACTGGGACTAGTTAGTTTCTCCGGGCAGTATGTGTGACCGTTTCAGACTGTCCATCAGGTCACAGAAAAAGTCTAACGTGGCCTTTCAGCCTGAGCGAGCGTCTCCTGTAAAATTCTGGCACGGGTAATCACCTCACTAAAAGTGAAAGTGGTGTTCCTGCACTCGGGCCTTTCACCCTGTCGAAACATGAGTAACATTGCACCAGTCCCGGCATGAGACCCCCACTCTGCAGGTGGTAAGGGCCCCTTTGTTCTCAGGAAATGACCAGCCGTAAAGTCTTACTAAGGCGTTTCCCAAGGAAAGCCACCGGTCCTCAGTACTCTAAGCTAATAAACACCAGGGGCACAGACTGCTTAGTTCTGCTGAGAGCTGGCTCTGTGCCCACCCTCACGACAGAGAGGGTGGGGGTGTTTACATGCAGGTCTGGAGGGCTGTAATCCAGGTTCTTGAGGTATGCTTTTTATTCCTCTAAGCTTGCTCAGTCAAGTAAGAAATTACTTGAATTTCTTGATGGGAAAATCTAAGTTCATTTAGATTGATCTCCACCACACTGAGCACTCAGATCTTGCCCCGTGGTTATAAACTGCTTTCTCTCACCCCAAATCTTCTCACCCCTGTGACAGCAGCATTTCAATACCTGCAGGTTGTTGTAGGATGTGAATATTCTGCAATGCCTTAGAGATAAAATACCCAAGAATCTTCAGTACACAGAAACCCGTCACGTTGCCCGTGTCCTAGAAGCACGAGCTCCGAACTTTCACAAGCGTGGCCTGTCCCGTGCCACCCCGGCTTCAATTTCACCGTTCACACGCCGTACAGAGAGCCCTTCAGTGCGGGCTCACCCCATGCCCCCACACACCCCACGCCGGCCTCCTCCAATGCAAAGCCCAGAATCAAGACTGCAAATCGATGAACGACTCCGACTTGAGTCCCGCACCGGGCCAGCCGGTTTTAAGTGCTTCCATTATACAGAGAACGGGGCACTTAAGCGTGCATTAAGAAAACAAAGACTGGTCACATGACCAGCAGCTAATGACCATGTCTGTCGGCCAGCTCAGAGAGGAGTGCCGGGCGTGATTTCAGAGGAAGGGAAACGGCATGTAACAGCGCTGACCCAGACAAGGGCTTGGGTTCAATGACGGCCAATTTAGCAGCGTATCGAGCTGCACGAGCTTTCGAGCCAGGCTCCTTATCACCCAGCAAATTCTCAAGGCTGACCTTCTGTTTGGGCAGGCTGTTACTCTGCTCTCAGTGAGCAACGTGCACCGAGCAGCCCCGTCCGAAACCCGCTGTCAAGCAGAAAGTCCCCGGGTCGCACCACATGCGTACCATCACATTTCTCCTTGGGTGTGACCAGTACCTGAGGCCAGTGAAGCACCGAACCCCCAGGTATTTTTAAATACTTATGGAAATACAACTTTCTGGAAGCTTCCTTTGACAAACAAACCTGCCCCACAAAGCAGCCCGAACTCAGGGTCCTAGAAGGGTCACGCCGCAGTCGGGACGGAGACCGCATGCGATGTTCTGGCAGGGTGGAGGGCGACCCAAATCCAGGCCGAGGGTGAGTCAAAGCCGCCCTGAATGACTCACTGCCTTAACCTGCCCACACCTTAATCATCCCAAGGCATACCCACAGCACTGACTCTGCAGGCCGATTCCGTGAAAGAAATAGTCAAGATTACCCTATTCCATCCATCCAACTTTGGAGCGCTCGTCCCCACTAAGAGCGTGGGGGGGGGGGCTTCTCAGGCAGAAGAGGACAGGAGCATGGCATATACCCTCCAGGCACACAGGCCACACACACACGCAGTCGTGCATAAAGGGTAATAATTTAAAGACACCAATTAGCCTAGCAGTGTATCTTTAGACTAGGAGAAAATGCAATCACCCCCACCACAAACACACACAGAAATAAGAACCCCCAACTCTAGAGGTGTGAGATAGCAGTGCCTACCCTGTGGAACTTGCTGAAAGAATCTGCAACAGAATGTGTTTCACTGCACAGATTAATATTTCGAGCGTGTGAGGAGCCTTTTTTATGTCTGGTGTATTTGTACGTCATGCTGTTAAACCCAGCAGGAGGTGTCAAAATAGATGGGGTAAATGCATGAGGCGGCCTTTTCGTTTCAGTGCAAACGAAAAGGCACTGAAACGAAAGCCCCCCCCCCCTTACAGCAAACTGCGCGGCGGCTTCAGTTCTGCAAAGTTCACGGCGAAGCAAAGTGGGCGCCCGGGAGAGGAGGAGGAGGAAGCGGCGTGCTGTGTATGAAAGGCAGGCGTGCCTGCGCAAGGAGGAAGTGCAGGGAGAAGGGGGGACTGCAGGCAGCCCGGGCGCCCGGTCCGGGAGCAGCATCGCCGCGGGACCCGGGGACCGCTGGGGAGTGCAAGTCATCCACAGATAGCAAACTTTGGTTTGGCTGCAAAGAACGGAACTAAATGGTAGCAGCGGGGAATGAACGTGCGGTCTGAGAAATAAGTGCCACCATAAAGGCTGAAGCTTGGGGGGGGCAAACCCCTGCTAGTCGGTAATATTAAACTGTACAGATACTTAAGGGATTTCTGGGATGGTGCCCGGTGCCCGATGCCCGGTGCGCTTAGACGTCACCGATGCCCGATGCCCGGTGCGGAACGCGGCTCGCTTCCGCGCACAAGCGTGGCACCAGCGCAGAGGCGCAGGGCGCACGACCCGGGGGCGCGTCGCCTACCTCGGGGTCGGACGCTGGAGACGCGGGGAGCCGCCGCCGCTGTGCGCTGCGCTGCGCTCTCCGTGCCGCGCTGCCGGTGCTGGGCGCTCCGCTGTCCGCGCTGCCGGCGCTGCGCTCTCCGTGCCGCGCTGCCGGTGCTGCGCTCTCCGTGCTCTCCGTGCCCCCTCGCCGCTCTCCCTCTCCCTCTCTCCGCTCTCTCTTTCCGGGCTGCCTGCGCTTAAACGTCACTGTCTCAGCCCTGCAGGTCCGGACACGGCCCCGCGCGTCAGGGGCGGCTCATAACTATAAAAGGACTGGGCTGCGTGCCGGGGGCCGGGCCGGCGTGTCGCCTGCCGCCCGGGCGCGTCGCTCGGCGCTCCCTGTACCATTTGCCGGTTCTTTGCTCCATCCCTCCTTATCTTTTCTAACAAAAAAACTTGTCATTATATCGAAACTTGAAAATATAATAATATAATATAAAATTAATATAATCATAAAATTAAAAGTTAAAAAGAAAAACTTTTTCTCCATGCCACCGCAATGCTTATTCAGCATCAGATTTGTTTTAAAACCTTTAATTCGTCGTTATGGGCGCCTGCAATCATTCCATAGTATGTGTATCTCCAGGCGTATCTGTATACCTGGCGCGGGCTGCTTTGCGCTGTTTTCCATGCGCGGCCCTATTCCTCATTTATGAAGCCACTGGCCTCATGAAAGCCTTACTGTCATCTCTCTCGGGCATCGAAAAGAAGCACTGCTCTTTACATTCAGAGAAGTGGAAACAAATACAACATATAAATAGGATGTTCAAATTGCAAAAGCGTCAGTGGTTCCCGTTTCTCCACAATATGCAATAGTGGAAGATTTAGTAATAATGGCTTAACAATTACATAGAATGGCCCAATCTGGCCTTCAGTATAATTACAGCAGGCACTCAGTAGCTTAACGTGAAACCTAAACTTGACCTGATCTTCCTTTAAAGTTAAGTTCACTGGACCTCCTCACCTTTCCTCCACCACCAGTCAGAGTGACCAAGTCTCGTCTTTCTAAAAGGCAGCGTGGTATTTTAAAATGCGAGTTAAGATTTCCTGTGTTAGTAGCTCTGGTGAGGTTTAATAGCTGTGGCTATTATTATTGGGGTTGCAAAAAGCAAAACGAGAGAGAGAGAAAGTGCTGCCAGCTCTCCACCGTCTCAGGTTAGGAGTTTATCATGATCTCGGCTCAAAATGCTGAAAAATGCAGAAAACAAGTTATCGTAGTGCCGGAGGTCTTTTGAAGTAGGAGTGGGATTAGTGCAGTAATGCTTACAGAGGGATTTGATCCCAGATAGTACTGGCACCGAGAGCGGGTCGTTCTCCTTAAGATGGTCTGGAATGTTACAGCTTACTGCTGCTGCTTCATACAAAGGGAAATCACATCTGACATATTTACTTTCAGAAGCAACTCGCTTTGGACGTTCCTACTTTTTTTTCCCCTGGAGAACTCTGTTCCGGCGCTGGAGACACATTTCTGCTCGGCCTTCTGATTTGACCTGTACAGGAGATTCCTGGCTTTCCCATAATCCGCAGTCCTTCACCATGAATACCTTGACTCCAGATCATTAATACTGACTGTTCTGGTGGGATGGAAAGTGTATATGTCTGTTGTTTGCTTCCTAAACGGTCTGCAGCTTAATGCATGCCTCAGTACAATGGCTGGACTCAGAATGTGGCTTTTGTTAAAAGTTCAGAGCCTGCATTGAAGATTTCCTGTCCTGTGCTAAATGGCTTATGTAAATCCCCTTTGAAACTGGCTAAACATGTCCCAATTCTCTGTTTTGTACCCAATTCCTCAATGTACTGTAAGACCAGAGACCAAAGTGACATTCACTAACATAAAACATTATGGCTCTATGTTTAGTGACAATGCCCCATTTCAAAACCTCATGCAATGAAAACCTCCTTCAGTGAATTCCTCAGGCAGTGACATTCTTGGGCAGTGAAAACCTCGTCCAGTGAATTCCTCATCTGGTGAAATCCCCGGGTAAAACTTGTTCAGTGAAATGCTTGGGCAGTGAAAACTTTGTGCAGTGAAAACCTCGGGCAGTGAAAACCTCATTGGTTAAAGTTTCTCAATAATAAGGAAGGAGAGCAGGGTTCAGCTTTACAACATAAAACCTTTATTAACTGGTCACATGGAGTAACGGGGAAACCCGACACCACGGAGGGAGTACAGCGAAAACACAGGAACTGGGCGACGGTGACATCGCAATGACATGTGACCCTTTCCACCGAAGTCCAGTTACCTTACAATTAAACTTAAAGAGAGCAAGAGCGATGCTGCCACTAGAGCACGTTCAGGGCCGCACTGAGAAAGGCCTCCTACACTGTACACTGCACAAGCGTGACCCTCCACACATCTTTTGAGGGGGCCCAGACTGGTCAATTTCACTTTGTCTCAGACAGGGGGTGCCAATGGTGAAGCTAGCCTAGTGCACCACCAGTTATGGCTTGAAACGGAACTGCACACAAGCGCCTGTCGTCCCCCTCCTCACCTGCGTCCATTATTATTCTGGATGAAATAAATATTCACTAAAACCAAAATGATAGTTCCCACAATGTGGAGCCCAGGCTTAAACATCCATTGCGATGTGGCCACTTCTGAGGTCTGATGTGCTCATGTCCAAAATAACTGACAGAAGAAATCACATACAAATTATTTATATTTATAAATACATAGAAAAGTAAAATTTTTACTCACTCTCAAATTTACCGGGATACATATGAATGTATATACACAATATATGTATATTTATGCATATACAGCATATAACTGTATGTAGGAATAAATATTATACCTAAAATGGCAAAGACTATGAATATGAGACATGACTGTGAGAAAATGTACATAGCGGCATATCGCATGTTATTAGTGGACTGACCATCATAAATAAAGATAACATGCGGAACCAGAAGCAACATATTACTGACATCATTCTTAAGTCCTGTATCAACCACCAACGATTTACAGAATAAAACACATCAAAGCTTCAAACCACCCTGAGCCCTGACTAAAGACCACCGGCGATTAATATTGAGTATCCAAGGGAGGGGACAGCACACTGTCCCAGGAGGTGGGAGGTGAGGGTGACAGTCAGCAACCCAGGAGAGGCAAGGGGGTAGGGCTGTGACTGCGGGAGGTGAGGGAGATGAGATGTGGCTTGGTGGGAGACAAGAGGCGAAAGGGAATGGGATGTGACTTTGCAGGAGGTGAGGGAGATGGGATGCGACCCAGCGAGAGGTGAGTGTGACAGTATGCGGCCCAGCGAAAGGCGAGGGTGACGGGATATGATCCAGTGAGAGGCGAGGGTAATGGGATGCGACCCAGTGATGGGCAAGGGTAACGGGATGCGATCCAGCGAGAGATGAGTGTGACATGATGTGACCCAGCGAGAAACGAGGGAAACGGGATGCAACCCAGCGAGAGGTGAGTGTGACAGTATGTGGCCCAGCGAAAGGCGAGGGTGACGGGATATGATCCAGTGAGAGGCGAGGGTAACGGGATGCGACCCAGTGAGGGGCAAGGGTAACGGGATGCGATCCAGCGAGAGACGAGTGTGACATGATGCGACCCAGCGAGAAGCAAGGGTGACGGAATGTGACCCAGCGAAAAGCGAGTGTCACAGGATGCAACCCAGCAGAAGGTAAGGGTGATGGGACGCAACCCAGTGAGAGGCGAGGGTAATGGGATACAACCCAGCAAGAGGCTAGTGTGACGGGATGTGACCCAGTGAGAGGCGAGTAGGGGTGGTAATCGAAATTCGGTTCCAATTTAGAACCGGTTTTAATTGTCGCAATGCATTGGGTTTGCGCACCTCCGATATTATCGATTCCTCTAACGATTCCATTGGACTTTCTGGTGTTGCGTGCGATGACGTCACATGAAGTGACGCACTGTGACTTGAATTCTACATCATGGAGTGGACAAAGCGGTCTGAGGCCAATGATAGTTGCATAAACATGTTAGTAGAAAAGACGACCATTGTGCAGTTTGTAACCAGTGCAAAGCCATTTAAACTTGCAAGGGTAGTAACACTAGCAACATGCGTAAACATTTAAGCTCTCAACACAGCATTCAATTCCAAGAATGCCATGTGTTCAACTCTTAGGCTCCGTGGTCTCCAAAGACGTGGGTAACTTTAACTACGGTGCCTTAACCCACATGCACGAATTTTCTGAAATATAAACGAATTATGTAGTACATTTGTTTCATCCATTTTAGAAGATGACAGATAAGGTGACAACAATAGCTCCTCTAAGGTAGCTCCGGAAGGACAAACCCCATTCATGCTCACTGTCCAGGGTGCAAAGTTTAATGCAGAGGAAAAGATTTGGTTCTGACCGATAAAACAGCTGCTTTTGGTGCTGAAAAGGACTAGGACTACCGTTTTTATTTTATGAATATGTAGCTAACCAAGTCTAATTACATGTCCACAACACTGCAATCAGTGATAAATTAATATTTAGTTATTTTACTCAGATCAGGAATTGATAAGGGAATCGATAAAGAATCGGATTGATAAGTAGAATCGATAATGGCATTGACATCAATAATTTCTTATTGATTCCCATCCCTAGAGGCGAGGGTGACGGGATGAGACCCAACACGAGGTGAGTGTGACGGGACGCGACCCATCGGGAGGCGAGGATGACAGGATGCGACCGGGTCGGAGGTGACGTCACCTTCATGAATATATATTTCATCCTTAAGCCCCATGCCTGGGCCTTTCTGTAGCTACTTCTTCATTTTGTGGATCTTTCTTTTTCTCATCAGCTCCAAAACATGACAAGCGTATCAGTTCTCTTCCGCAAACTGTCCCTCGAGGACGGGACAGAAGACCCATCTGCTCCGTCCAGTAAAAAGCCTTCCAGTTTCCTTTACACTTTGCAGAAGATGAGATGACATCACTGCTAAACTCAAACAATCCAAGTTATATGGAGAGAAGTGGAACTAAAACTGCCTAAGTTCTGGCTGCAGTCAGCATAAATGTACGCACGAACCCATATATATGTATGTACATGAACTTGTACATCCATGTTTGTAGGTATGTCTGCACGTGTCTATGGCTGTGTACCTATGTTACAGTACATACATACATACATACATGTGGGGACAGACATATGGTATAAGTGCCAGGGAAGCCCAGAAGGCGAGTCAGGCCAAGGCGACGGCAAGAGCAGGGAAGGCTGGACGCTGGTTATTTACAGCAGGCGCGCAGCACACCTCTGCAGAGGAGAGCCTCCTTCATCTTATCACTCTCATAATGGTAGCTATTTACAGGAGCGACAACGTCAGTCTCGTTGTGGGCGGGGCTTGTGCTTGGGGGCGGGGCAAGCCATCACCGCTGTCAGTCAGAGAGAATGTGCACAAAGGACATTGGGAAGACCCCCTTTCTCTCGGGGTGCCCCTCGATGTGCCCGATCTGTCAGGATAAACAGCAGAAACGGAGAATACAGAGCTGTGAAAAATGCAAAGCAAAACAAAAAAACATTACATATAAACCACAAGCCCAAACTCTGCGTGGCAGCAGGCACTGCAGGGGCTTTGGAGGCTGGAGTTGCCCTCTGCTGCTGGCGGTCCTGGGCAGGCCTCACTCACCCACCACTCCTGATCCTCCTCTCCCGTCACGATGATGACCTCGCCCTCCGTGAAGGTCAGCTCGTCGTCGTTATCCGCCTGGCAGTCATAGATGGTCTTCACCCTCCTTGTCTTGTGCTTCCCCTGGAAGGACGCACAGGAAACAGGGTGAACTGCAGCCACCAGACGCCGCAATCGGACCAAGCGATAACCAACATTATAGCATAAATCAGTGTTTCCGAGCCCTCAGGGTCTCACAGGTAGCAAAAATGTGGCCTGTCTGTGGGTCCCCAAGGACCGGACTGAGATACACTGACATAAAGTATGGCCTCACTAACCGCGTTGATCTTCCGGGGCAGTGGTACAGGCATCTCTGTGGTGCCAGTTGGGGTTCCGTTGGTGTCCTCACTGGGTTGTCTGCACGCTGCGTCCCCCTGCTGGCCGGAGGCCAGCCAATCGGGGGGCTGCAGTTTTGGGGCAGGGTCTCCAGGCTGAGGTCTTGGAGGATCTGCCTTGGGAGGCGTTTCCACCAGGTGAGGCTTGGGTGGAAGGTCTTTGATTTGGGGTTTTGGGGGCAGGTCTGCCAGCAGGGGCTTCGGGGGCAAGTCAGAGAGCTGGGGCTTCGGGGGCAAGTCAGAAAGCTGGGGCTTTGGGGGCAGGTCAGACAGCTGGGGTTTGGGGGGCAGGTCAGATAGCTGGGGCTTCTCTGGAAGAGGGGCCTTCTGCGGGGTCTCAGCGGCCTGTGACAGCTTTTGGAGCCCTTCCAGAGGCTGGCTGGGCTTGTCCACGGAGGGATGGTGGATGGTGTCAATTTTCCGTAGAGCCACTGCGGCAAAAACGGGAGGTAAACCGGTAAAACATTACAAGACAATCTAATTTCTTCACCTTCCACTGGCTGATGGGCCAATATCACTGTATGTGACACTGGTTAGGCCCAGGAGGGAAGGGCGTACCTTTCTGAGGTAGCTTGGGTAGAACTCTGGGCCCAAGGGTGGATTTGGTGTTACTGGTAGTAGTGCTAAAAATGATGAGCGACAGAGAGCTGATTATTAGGAGAGAAGGCAGAGAAGAGAAACCACAGCTGGTCATAGGGGTTTCTACCTCTGCTGCTGGGGAATTCCCTCAAACTTGCCGGAAGGTGGCGCTCTGATGGCAGGGATGGGAGTAGAGTCATTTCCTGTAAGTGTAAGACCCGGTCAGTTTTGTGATTCTGGTTCACCTCTGGCCCACTCCCAGTACACACGCGTGTGGTTGTCATGGCAGCAGCTGACTCATAAATGGAGATGTAACTCATTTAAATTTGACACGGACCTCTCACAAGGACACGAGAATATTCATGATGGAAAACCATAACAGGTATGGCCCTGATTTGGCAGTCACTGGTAGTGATGAAAAATCACAATGAAAATGGCAATTATTTTATGGTCACTCGGCATGGCAAAAGATCCCAACGAGATGACCCTGATTTTACCACACTTGCATGCAGCACATGACACAGGAACACCAACAGCTGATTACAACGCAAAGGCATGTCTCCATGGCATGGAAATGGGTCTCTGGGTAATGAACAGCAGGAATGGCACATGAAAGCATATCAGTGAAGCGGCAGAGATACCGATGTGGGAGTTATTAAAATGAGCGACGGCAGGCTGAGCTGTCCATTAGGGGCATCACACACTGACTCTTCAAAACGGCTTGAGACCTCCCATTTCCTGATACAGCCAATCAGCAGGGATGTTATTAAATACTCCCACCAAAAGAGATTCTGTTCTGGGCTGCACTGCGACACTGACCGCCGTGCTGCGTCACACGAGCGGCAGTTTGGCAGGAGTCTGTCCAGCCCATCTTGGCGGCCACTTCACTGTGTCTCCTCCTGGCGTGGGTATGCTTAAATGAACACTGCAAAGACGGCCGTGCGTACCGGCTCGGAGTGGGATAACCCCCGATTGCTGGGATAAAAATCCCTAAAGTAAAGACACTGAGGACACACAGCACAGCACGCAAATAACCACGGTGTATCCTGCCATGTTGCCCTTGGTGGACTTTGCTTATCAAGGATGAGTATGCGGATCTGATGATCTACAACACAACTCTGGAAAATCGAAGAATATCGAAACACGTGCGAAGGCTTAAGCAAACATGCCAGAAAGCGGCAAGGCTTAACGTTTAGGGCGGGGCCCACTGCAATGACCTCTCTGGCAGGGCAGAGGGACGGCACTGCAGCAAAGCCCCGCCTCTTAGCCTCGCCTGTGCCATGGCAACACTGCACCACTGCACGCCAAAAAAGGCCACACGCCCCTCACTTCCAGTTTGCTCTTCCCGTTGCGTCCTACTCACCCCCAGGCATCACACTTCTATCCTGGGGGGTGTGAGGTAGTGGGCCGGGTGGGTCGGATGGGGTACGCTCCTGCCCAGGAGGAGGGGGCGGGGGCCTCTTCTTGGATAGGGTAGTGCTGCCCCCTACAGGCGTAGGGCCCGCAGGGAGTGAGGACGGGGAAGCAGCAGAGGGCGCTACAAAGCGATAGACATGACAGGCAGTGACCGGC
>JAODKN010000079.1:7743087-7753920 GCA_026774425.1 Petrocephalus zakoni
AAGGTTGGGGGAGGTAAAAAGTCAGTTTCCCCACGGGGATCAATAAAGTATAATTCTTCTTCTTCTTCTTCTTCTTCAGTACACTTATAAATAAAACGCATAAACAAATAAAAAAAATCTGTAGTGTATTAAACCATTCTGCGATTTCATAAAAAGCGTATTGTCATCATAATTACCCAAGCAATGACAAAAGCCAGGGAACAGTGCTTTTCAAGGCATTTATATAAATACTTTTTCATTCATTGTTGCCTGCAGTAAACGGTTTCGGTATGTAATATTGCCGCACTGTGTTTTTCGCTGAACGCGTACTGCCGCAGGGGAAATCATGAAAGACTACATATCCCAGAATGCCGACGAGCCGCATGATGTCATACTCGCGCTGTACGCAAACCAATCAGATTGTCTTCCCCGGCGTTAGAGACACGCGCGGCCGTGCGGGCTTTTCCTCCTCAGTATCGCCGGCGATCGAGACGGAAGGTAAGGCGTGCGGCCCGGCGTGCCCGGCCTCGCGGTCCCCGTACCCGGCATTCTCTTATTGGGCACCAGGCCACGGTCCCGGAGAAGAGCTGCCGGCCCCCGTAAGGCGGTGGCGGCCGAGCGCGCGGTCCTCCGTCTGTCTGTCACGCTGTGGTGCGGGCGGCGCGGATGCGGGCCGGCCCGGGGCCGCTCTGAGGGCCGCTCCGGCCTCCCGGACCCCCCGGGACCGCTCCTGTGTGCTGCGATGCGCGCTCGCCGCCGCCGTGAGCCTCACGCCGAGCTGAATGGGGCTCATGGTGAGGGCGGAAAGGATGCGGGCCTAGTGCCGCTGCCGGCCCTGCGCGCCCCGGGCCGCCCGCGGTGGGGGGGTGCCGCGTCCGGGGGGGGTGCGGGGGGTGATCGCTCCTGAAAAGGCTACAGCGACCTGGGTGGGGGAGGGGGCCTGCCCGGAAGGGGGTACGGGCCGGGGGGGTCGCTCCCAGAACAGGAGAGACCACGTGTTAAGTGCCTCCATTGTGGGTGCCGGTTCGTGCCGTGCCCGCGCACGTACGGGAGCGCGCATTTGGGAAACGGGCCGTCTTCTTTGTAACATGTGCGTCTTGGTGACTGTGGGGCCTTACGGCGGTGTGCTCGCGTGGCGTCCGCAGGTCGGGTGTAGCACTTAGCTGGAGTGCTTTCGCCCAACTCTGAACCTCCGACGCCGCGCTTCTCAGGTTGCTGTCGTCTCGTCAGATACTCCTGGGGGTCTGCAGCCATGCCATCCGATCTGGCTAAGAAGAAGGCGGCCAAGAAGAAGGAGGCCGCTAAGGCACGCCAGCGCACCAAGAAGGCAGATGAGGTGAATGGGGAGGCAGAGAGGCCCGAGAGCCTGGAGAGCCCGGAGGACCAGGAGAACGGGGCGGCAGACAGTGGTAAGAGGGACCCGCCGCTCTGGGTACACAGAAAGCGGGCAGGTTTGCCTTCAGCAGTCAGTGAGGGATGTGGCGCTCAGCTGGCCTGGACTGGCCCCCAGCATGGATAGTAAAGAACGTTTCCGCCCGGCTTTGTCTCCTGTAGCCGACGTAGCTAGCCTGACGAAGGAGATGGACGAGTTTGAGCTGAAGAAGACCGAGGCGAGGGCAGTGACCGGCGTGCTGGCGTCCCACCCCAACAGCACGGACGTGCACATCAGCAGCCTGTCCCTCACCTTCCACGGCCAGGAGCTGCTCAGCGACACCAGCCTGGAGCTCAACTCGGGGCGCCGCTACGGCCTCATCGGGCTCAACGGCACCGGTGAGGCACCCTGACGCCAGCTCCCTTCACGGCGGCCGCCTCTTGCGACGTGCCGCCCCCTGACCTAATCGCGTCGCTCCGTCTCAGGAAAGTCCATGTTGCTGTCGGCCATCGGCCACCGGGAGGTCCCCATCCCAGAGCACATCGACATCTACCACCTGACGCGAGAGATGGCCCCCAGCGAGAAGACGGCGCTGCAGTGCGTGATGGACGTGGACGAGGAGAGGATCCTGCTAGAGAAGGAGGCTGAGCGCCTGGCTCATGAGGACTGTGAGTCTGCGCCAGGCTCGGCCTGCATCCTCTTACACACGTCACCCCTTAACTGCTTCACATTTAACGGCGTTATAGCTTTATTGCCTTGATGTTATGCAAGAAATTTGAATTCTCCTTTTGGAAGGGAAAATGCACTATATAATTTTGGCACATCTAACCCACTACTAACATTTAACTCCCCACTAAGAAATGTTAGAATTTTTCTCAGCATACATGTGTACCCCTGACTTTTTAAGCTGGCTTATTATTGGTCATAATCCCCAATGAGCTGTGTGTCTCGGGGCCCTTCTTTGGGCACAGCTTGGGATTTGGCACACTGCACCGCGGTAACGTGCCGGTGTCTCCTCAGCCGAGTGTGAGAAGCTGATGGAGCTCTACGAGCGTCTGGAGGAGCTGGACGCCGACAAGGCCGAGGTACGGGCCTCCCGGATCCTGCACGGCCTGGGCTTCACCGCCGCCATGCAGCGCAAGAAGCTGAAGGACTTCAGCGGCGGCTGGCGCATGCGCGTGGCTCTGGCCAGGTGAGGGCTCCACCCCTCCGCGGCGTGGCGACACAGGCGTGCGGATATGATGTAATTAAAGGCCGGATGAGCGCCGCCGCCTAGCAGTACGTTCACAGTGCGGCGGGGCGATGAGAATTCTGGAGAAAGCGTTAGCTGATCTGCGCCACCCTGGCTATGGAGCTCTCCCTCCCAAAAGTGGCCGGCTCTGATCCGTGTGCCCCCTCTGACAGAGCCCTGTTCATCAAGCCCTTCATGTTGCTGCTGGACGAGCCCACCAACCACCTGGACCTGGATGCCTGCGTGTGGCTGGAGGAGGAGCTCAAACAGTGAGTCTGGTTTGGCCACCGCTGCCGCCGAGCAGCTCAGCTGCCCTTCATTTGCACATCATGCTCGCTTTGTCCTCTGCAGGTTTAAGCGCATCCTCGTTCTGATCTCCCACTCCCAAGACTTCTTGAATGGCGTGTGCACCAACATCACCCATCTCCACCAGCGGAAGCTGAAGTACTACACGGTAGGAGACTGGGCCCCCTTGTGGCTGGGTGGGTGAGGCTCGGTAGGCCTGTATCACAAAGCCGGATTTCTTGGTTCCCTGGACAGGCTTGTCAGATTTAAGGTGGTCTGGGCTAAATGTAAGTGAAGGAAGTCTGATTGAACTGGGACACCTTAAATCTGGCATGTTATTTAGCAAACCAATAAATCTTAGTTTATGAAGAAGGCTCCTGGTCTATGTGCTCGGGGGCGCCCCCTAGAGGCTTGGGTTGCTGCACTGATGTGATGTAAACAAAAGGCCGAATTATAGTACCGGCGCCAAGCAGTATGTTCTCAGTGCGCCGGTGCGTTGATAAAAACTGACCGAAGCGTTTATCTGATCAACTGCATGACCCAAAAACAAGCCTCTGCTTTAGGGTGTCGGAGCCTTGCTCAGTCTGGAATAACTGCCAAGAGGTGCGTGCAGCACTAATGCCTGTGCTTGTATTAAAGGGTAACTATGACCAGTATGTCAAGACCAGAGAGGAGCTGGAGGAGAATCAAATGAAACGGTACAACTGGGAGCAAGACCAGATCGCACACATGAAGGTAAACACTGCCCCCGTCTGTTCATATGTGGTATTAAGCTGGAATGTCACTAGTTGCACTGAAGTTGAATATGCCTTATGATTTCCTGAGACACTCTGAGCTCATTGGAGATTATGACCAATAATTATAAGCCAGCTTAAAAAGTCAGGGGTACACATGTATGCTGAGAGAAATTCTGACATTTCTTAGTGGGGAGTTAAATGTTAGTGATATTTGTTTCGTTTTGGTGTAGAACTACATCGCACGGTTCGGTCACGGCTCTGCCAAGCTGGCCCGGCAGGCACAGAGCAAAGAGAAGACCCTTCAGAAGATGGTGGCGTCGGGCTTGACGGAGCGCGTCGTGAATGACAAGGTGTGTTTGGGGGCTGGGGCCCGTTTTACAGCAGCTAAGCCTGGCTCGCTCTGAAGCTGCTAGGGGATCCTGGATTGTTTGTGGATGATTTCATTATCCACCAGTGATGATTTGAGTGAGGGCGAACTAGGATCGTCGGTGTGTTGGATGGAGTGAGAGCTTCCTGTCCAGCTTGCAGATCTGCTCTGGCCTCGGAGCCCCACACACTCACCTGTTGGCTTTCTGTCTGCAGACCCTGTCATTTTATTTTCCTCCCTGTGGGAAGATCCCTCCTCCAGTTATCATGGTTCAGAACGTGAGCTTTAGATACTCAGACGAATCGGTGAGTGTCCCGCATATCTCCGGACGTGGTTCCCATTCTGCGGTCGGTGCCGTGGGCCTCACGTCGCTCCGGACTCTGTGTTCCAGCCTTGCATATACAAGAACCTGGAGTTTGGCATAGACTTGGACACGCGGGTCGCCCTGGTGGGTCCAAACGGAGCTGGGAAGTCCACCCTGCTGAAGCTTCTCGCAGGCGAGGTGTGTAGCTCGTTCAGGTGTCAGGTCCTCAAATTGTCGTGAATGGTCACAGCAGCGAAATATAACGGATTTTGTCTTATTTCAGCTCCTCCCCACTGACGGCATGATTAGGAAACACTCTCATGTTAAGATTGGCAGATACCACCAGGTAATGTATGACTACACTTGCCTTGCTTCATTCAGACGAAACGCATGTGTGGATGATTTGAGGCTGTAGCTTTGATCCCTGCTGCTGCTTATGCTTAGCCATGGTGCTGGAGACAAACTCCTGTGGGTGGGTGGAAGAGGCTTGAGAGCCTGGTTGTCAGTGCGCTCGGGGGCGCCCTCTACAGGCTTGGGTCGCTGCACTGATGTGATGTAAACAAAAGGCCGAATTATAGTACCGGCGCCAAAGAGCGTGTTCTCAGTGCGCCGGTGCGTTGATAAAAACTGACCGAAGCGTTTATCTGATCAGCCGCAAGACCCAAAAACAAGCCTCTGATTTTTAGTGTGTGTGGTCTTCTGGGGTGGGGGGTCGTGACCATGTGCAGCTCAGTCTGAAATAATAGCCAAGAGGTCTCGTCCTCTGAGCTTTTGCTGTGTGCATGATGGTAATGTACTCTCCTGTAAGTGTAGGAATGCACTGGGCTGAAGCATTGACTGCTTAGGTTGTCCTTCACAGCACCTGACTGAGCAGCTGGAGTTGGACCTGTCTCCACTGGACTACATGATGAAGTGCTACCCCGAGATCAAGGAGAAGGAGGAGATGAGGAAGATCATCGGTCGCTATGGACTGACTGGAAAGCAGCAGGTGAGCCCTTAGTCCAAGGCGGTCCTCCTCAAGCTGTTCTTGTGGTTGGCTTGTAGCCTATGCTGCTGGTCTTCCTCCTCCAGGTGAGCCCCATCAGGAACCTATCAGATGGGCAGAAGTGCCGGGTCTGCTTTGCCTGGCTGGCCTGGCAGAACCCCCACATGCTCTTCCTGGATGAGCCCACCAACCACCTGGATATCGAGACTATCGATGCCCTGGCAGAGGCCATCAATGACTTTGAGGGCGGCATGATGCTGGTTAGCCATGACTTCAGGCTGATCCAACAGGTACGTTTCCGCAGTCGTCCTTTTAACATTCAAGTGTAATTCACTTGATGTTGGTTGTGTATGTTCTTAAGACCTCATGATCTACAGGCCTTTGGTCACCATTTCTATATGGTGTTGGATTGGATGCCCACCTGTTTTATTCTCCCCCCCCCCCACAGGTGGCTCAGGAAATCTGGGTTTGTGAGAAGCAGACCATCACTAAATGGAACAGGGACATCTTGGCGTACAAGGAGCACTTGAAATCCAAAATCGACAAACAGATGCATGACATCTGAACGTCATCTAGATGGCACCACCAGAAACCTCATGAGGCTTCCTACCCTCCTCCCTCAGTCATGGCTGTTTGGAAGCATGCTGAACTGGCAGTACACCCCCCCATCCCCCCATCCCTTTGCAAAACGCCCGGTCTCCCTTATGAACCATCTTCAGTGAGGATGTCCGTCTCGTCACAGTAGACTTGCCCTAGTCCCTCCAAATAAAGCGAAATAAAGTTTCAGTGACGTTTGCACTTAGCCTTCCTTTAATTGTATCCACAGCAACACAGATGGGACTGAATCACTTTTAGATTCCCTTCCCACTTGAGAGCTTTTATTTTGTCATTTATTTAACATTGTATTTGCAATAATGGGTTTGTCTGAATAAATAAGTAAACTCTCGTTGTGATACTTTTGTTCCGCGTCCTGGTTTAATGCTGACTGCAGAAGAACTGCTGAAACACCGTCTCATCTACCCTTTCACTTTGTTACACATGGTTTTGGGAGACATTTTACCTGGATTTAAGTAAACAATGCTGTGAAGAGCATTTGTCAAGTAGTCAATGCATTCTCAGGTCTGTTGGCATATGAGTGTGGGATGTCAGATCAGACTTCAATCAACTGGTGTATGTTTTTCTGTGAGCCAGCTGCAGCCTGCTACATTTGCCCTGAGTTACAGAAGTTAAAATGGGGGTGTTAATTAATCTATATTCACATTTGTTTAGATGCTTTTGTTCAAATCAAGGATCAGAGTGCAGGTTCGGCCAGTCCTGAGCTGCACCCCAACACCTGTATTTCTTGACCATCCAATGCTGCTTCACTGTGCAAGCTCTGGGTACCAATGTGGTTCGGTCCACAGGAGCGAATGACTTGTGTGCTATTCCATAGTTATCAGACTGTAGGAGGTACACAATTTTCTTGAGTTGAAGACAAAAGTCTAAAATGCTATGAAGATGTTTCCTGAGGGTAGAACTTGATATTCCAGGAACTACACAGTCCTTACCATTCTTACCTGTATCTTAGTTCAGGTTACTTAGTCCAGTTGGTCTCATGCTGGATTCCTGTGATCATGCACCCAAGGAGCCTATGTACACATTACTGCTGATCTTGATGCTTTTGGAAAGCAACCCGCGGAACACGGCTGTAGTCATCGGTGAGGTTCACTCCATGGTAACAGGCGACGTGGAATAATGTGCTGCAATTGAATTATTTTCTCATGCCTCATTTATTTATAATATTCCCGGTGCTTTTATATCACTTCGGAAGAAAAACAATATTTTTAAAACACAAAATGACTAGACTGGATACAAACCCTAAACCCAGCACAGGTTTCCAGTTAATATCGTTAATTCCTTAAGCACGGTGGGGGGGCGCCATATGGACTGCATTTCCCACAATCCCCGGCGGCGCACTCGGCCGCCTGCGTCACCGGCGGGGCTGTTTCCTGTCGCTTCCTCGCTCGGGGGTCCCTTCGTCTCTCAGCCGCCTCTCTCCCGCAGGTAAGGCTGACGCTCGGAAGCGATGCGCTTCGGCTCGCCGCACGGCCCACCTTTCGCGGGGGTGGCACCGCCGTGCTGTCGCAACGCCCCGCTCGGCCGTGCCCTCCCCAGTCGTGCTGCGCGAAGCCGCCCCGGCGTATATTGTAATATACAGCTAGAGAAAGGTGCGGTCCGAGCGGCCTGGGCGCCTCCCTGGATTTAATAAGATGGCCATTAACCACGCCGAGCTTGTTATACCTGTATCTGTGCGCTTTGTGCCTGAAATAAACCTACAATTAGCTACATCAGAAGTGCTGGGGTAGCTGGCAATTCCTACAGATTATTTACAGGGTAATGCCGTGGAATTGGTGGCTTATCTGTTGCAGCTGGCAGGAGGTGCCCGTGTCTGGCTGCACGCCATGTGCTGCTTGGTCTGACTGCAGGCCGTGTGGCCGTGTGCGGTGTAGTGCCACCCAGAAATCGCTGCACTTTCTGTGCTCTGCCATGGCCACCGCTGGCCTGAGTCTCCAAACCGCCGAACAGTTTGCAGACATCAAAGTGGCCTTTCTCATATCTGATGTGTTTGTCTTGGCCTGACATGGACCACTGTCTTCTCCCCACACCCTGTGCCACCACCAGTCATGAGTGCGCCGGCCGAACCGCCCAGCTATACCGAAGCAACAGCCGGGGACAAGCCTCGTGGCCCAGGAGGTCATGCGTACAGCGCTCAGGCCCCTCCCTGTGTGCCCCTCCACCCGAGCTGGGCGTATGTGCATCCCAGCCCCAGTGAGTAACCCCACGACCGTGTCACCGAGCCTCTTCTCTCTGCTGCCCCCTGCAGGCCAGCCCTCATTCACCTGTTGCTGTCTGCCTGGCCCTCTAGCTCACCTTTTTGGGTGAATGTGAGTCCGCCCGGTCCTAAGGCCCCATTATCTTCATGTAGGCCCAGGCTACTCCAACCCCTACGCCTCCGATGTGTCCTCGCCGTACTCGGACCCCAGCGACGACTGGGACGGTTTCGGTGGGACCATCTGGCAGGACAAGAGCATCCGACGCATGTTCATCCGTAAGGTGGGTGAGTGCGCGGGTTGGGTCAGCGCGGGTTGGGTCTGCGCGGGTTGGGTCAGCGCGGGCCCGCGAGCCGCCGATGTGATCCGGTCATCTTCCCCCGCAGGTGTTTGCCATCCTGATGCTCCAGCTGATGGTGACCTTTGGCGTCGTGGCTCTCTTCACATTCAGGTGAGCTGGCCCTGGATTTTGTGACGTTACCAGATGCGGCCCGTCCTTCTGACCCCCCCACCCAACTGCAGTAGCTGTCCCTGACATGCCCTCACTCTGCTATATTATTATAATGCGATGAAAACATTCATTTTTAAATAATTTCTTGTTTTTTGCGAGGAAGTCAACCTTCAAGTTCATTGTAGGCCCCTAAGACACAGTCATTGGGAGCTGCTGGACTTTGTTTGATCAGTGAGTGGAAACGATACGTGTCAGCTGACTCCTCTGCTCCCCCGTCCCCTGTTTTCCGCTGCTCTCTTCTGCCCTTGTCTCCTATCATCTCTTCTTTCCTCCATGCTTCCTCTCTCTCTCTCTCTCTCTCTCTCTCTCTCCTGCAGCGAGCAGGTCAGGACCTTTGTGCAGTTCCACCGCCTGCTGTATCTGGCCTCTTAGTAAGTATGACCTCTCCAGAGGCAGTGCCTGTATCCAGATGTGGCCGGTGACCTCTCCGGAGGTGGTGCGTTTATCCAGATGTGGCCCGTGACCTCTCCAGAGGCAGTGCCTGTATCCAGATGTGGCCCGTGACCTCTCCAGAGGCAGTGCCTGTATCCAGATGTGGCCCGTGACCTCTCCGGAGGCGGTGTGTGTATCCAGATGTGGACGGTGACCTCTCTGGAGGTGGTGCGTGTATCCAGATGTGGCCCGTGACCTCTCTGTCTCCCCCTCCACAGCATTACCTTCATGGGGACGTACCTGGTGCTGGCGTGCAGCACGAGTGCTAGGTAAGGCCACACATCTCGGGGGTGGGGGGAGGTGGAGAGCAGGCACAATTGCGGAAGTCCGCAACGTCCACCCGCTGTAAAATGTCACCGTGGAAGTTTCAGCTCTGGTCCTCACATACACCAGCTTTCATGCAATGGACTTGGGGCGTGGTAAGCAGATCAGCGATGGCAATGATACGCTGATTATTTGTTTAACTTCCTTCCAGACGACGTCATCCCACCAACATCATTCTTCTGGGCATCTTTGTGAGTATCTTCTAAGGAGTGATCCTATGCCTGACTCACCCAGAGACGGCCCGCCGTTGCTTTTGGTTACGGACCCATACAGCACAGACTGACAGACTAATAGTGGCCGCTTTGTGGGCGGGGCTGCCTTGTCACATGACCTGGAATGTACATCTGCACCCAATGGGGAACAAGACTGACAGCATTAGGAGGAGGCTTCTATCTGTGCACAGCTCGGTTCTGATGATGAAAGTGGTGGTGATTATGATCTTGTTGTTCTTTCCAGACCTTGGCGATGTCCTACATGGCAGGAATGCTGGCCAGGTACAGTGCCGTGCACGTGTGTGGCTGCCATGTAGAGGCAGTCTCCGTGCATGTGCCCTGATGACTCCTCCTGTCCCTCTCTTGCATCCTTAGCTACCACAACACGCGGGTGGTGCTGCTCTGCGTCGGGATCTGCGCCCTGGTCTGCTTGGGGGTCACGCTCTTCTGCTCCCAGACAAAGGTCTGCCAGGCCCAGGTGGCCCCTACCTGGCGTTGTGGACCCGATGAGCGAATGAGACTGACCGTTTCTCCCCCTCCTCCTCCCCAGTTTGACTTCACCCTGTGCCATGGCCTGATCTTCTCCCTCATGATGGTGCTGATGATGACTGGGCTGCTGCTGGTCTTCACCGTGCCTTTCGGCTATGTAAGTGGCGGTAGGTGCATCTGGTGCGTGCCAGATGTGGCCACAAGGGGGCAGTGTGCTCGGGGGGGGTGTAATGTCTGCATTAGGTATGCTGGAAAGTGCCGTACTGTCATGTAATATGCGTTGTCATCATTGCTGGGGTGTCATTAACATAAATGGAGCGATGTCGTCTCTTTCTGTCAGATTCCCTGGCTGCAGACTGCTTACGCTGGACTGGGGGCCCTGGTCTTCACTTTGGTGAGCAGAGGCGGGTCCGCAGTTTATGGGCCAACAGCTCATGGTTTCGGTGGTGGCAGACATCACTACTGCTGGTGAGCTTCATTGTCTGGGCGTCGTGTGGGAGCAGGCTGACCCCCCCCCCGGTGTCTTTTCCCACTGCAGTTCCTGGCCTTCGACGTGCAGCTCCTGATGGGGAACCAGCGTTACTCCCTTAGCCCGGAGGAACATGTTTTCGGCGCGCTCTGCCTCTACATGGACGTCGTCTACATCTTCTTCTTCCTGTTGCAGGTGTTTGGAACTCGTGAGTGAATGGCTCTTACATTGCCCCCCCCAACCCACCTACCCCCGCCGTTGGGTTGCGTCCGGCCCTGCGCTCCTCGCGGGCGCCGGGCGGGCCCCCCCCCCCCCCCCCCCCCCCC
>JAODKN010000079.1:7880973-7899961 GCA_026774425.1 Petrocephalus zakoni
CGATAGGCTTCAGACATAAGCAGTTGAAATATAACACTTGGAAGCCAGGAACAAAAACTGCGTTACATTGTGTAATCCATGCATATTGACACTGATCACCGGTATCTCAGATGGTGACGACGCAACCAGCTCGGTTTAGTCATGCTTGCGTAGTAAGCACAGGCATGTTAGCATGGGTACGGGTTAGGTACAGCTCACATAATTTACACCAGCAAACAATTTTATTGCGGTATGACTTGGGTATAGCTCAGTTCTTTGTGGCAGTGGAAAAATCTTACAACTAACAGAATTATATTACAGTGATTTTGTTTATCTTCTGGCTTTTTCCATATGAATTTTCACAAAACATTTCAGATAACAGTTAACTGTAAATATATTATGTTGTTCATGTTAAATTATTGTCAAGTTCTGGTGTAACGGGAAAGGTGCCTTGGCATTGAAAGAAGTCATGAACATGTTACTCATTACCAGGTTGACCTTATAAGTTATAAGCTAGAAAACATGAACATTTTACACATACTGTACTCCAACTCTCATTTTCAACTAACGTCACATGAGACTTTGACCCGCACTTTAATATCAAATGAGAAAACGGTAGGGAGTTGCTGAGTCACTGTTCTACTGAGTAATACATACAGTAGCTGCTAGTGATTCATTTGCTACTTTTAATACTTCATAGCTACATAGCTCTCTCACCTATACTACCCCCTCCACAGGACTGAAGAATCATTTTTGCCCGATTTTTGACATCCTCTGGAAACTGGGAGCTGTTTAAGAGTTCTGGATACATGCACAGTGCCATGACCTAGCAAAGAAATAAACACAAAAACCATAAAAAGCAGACCACTTATTGGTTGCATTGCTGATTGTGGACTGGAACGGAAAGGAGTGAGCAGACCTGTCGGAAGAAGGTGATTGGTTGCTGGCCCATGGCATGTGCATCACCAATGTTTGCCTTGATGACCTCAGTGAAAGGCTTCTTCGCACCCTGAAAATGAAGACGAGATGGACTGTGACGTTCCATGGCAATACTCCAAATGTGTCACCCATTATTTGATTGAAAATTATTATTTGAAAATTACCCCAGCCTAATGGCTCACAGGAATGTCAAATAGTCAACTGTGAACAAGTAAAAAAATGCGCCCAGGCTGCATAGCTACTTGACAAAACATTCTTATACTGTCTATATCTATCCATTATACTCATTTAACATTACCAGTGAAATATGCATAGATTAATTAAACTCCGTTCAATACACAGAATCTGGTATTAATTTTTCCTCAGATGTTACGAAACCTCATAGATGATACTCTAACAATAGAGTTAGATTTCTGTGTCCTGTTTATTTTGCCTAGCCTACTTTTCATCACTGGGGAAACTGATGTGAATGAACTTGCATGTCGGCCCAGTTTGACTTTAAACCAAAATATGAAACTTATCAATGGCTAAATGACATCACTATCACGTCTTATATCTGTTATAATGCAGACATTCTTTAAACTCCTCATATAAATTGAGGTGAGGGAGAAATAGACCAGGGGCGTTACAAGCGGGGGGGGTGTGGGTGTTACAACACCCCCACTTTTGCTGATACACGATTCCACCCTCCCCACTTTTGTCAGATTGAAACAATACTAAAATATGTGCTGCTACAATCATACAAAAATACATTTGCAGCACAGAGCAGTAGACAAATATTAAGATTAATTTTATTTTATCATTATTTGTTTTTTACTTCCCCATCCTAGAACCACCCCACTTTTAAAAAGCTTGATACACCCCCGAAACAGACCCTTTGCCAGGTGGGACGTGTTACACTTACTACCCAGAAAAACAGCTTTAAACATTTTCTTTATCTAAGACTTTTTCACGATACAGTATATATGAAAATAATGTTGTTAAAATTATATTATAGGTTTGAGCTGTTGATTTAATTCATAAACATAAATAGGCCCGTTTTTAAAAGTAATATAATATTTAAATGGGAATGTTTTACAGAAATTTTTTGTTATTGACATGAAGGTCCCAGTGCTGGTATCAGTATCAAGAGTCAAAATTTTGGTATAGAACCAACTCTAATGTGACAAGGTGCCGGTGTGACATGGGACCAGCGTGACATGGTGCCGGTGTGACATGGTGCTGGTGTGACATGGGACCAGCGTGACATGGTGCCGGTGTGACATGGTGCCGGCGTGACATGGTGCTGGTGTGACAATGAGGTCGGCGTGACACGGGACCAGCGTGACATGGTGCTGGTGTGACATGGGACCAGCGTGACATGGTGCTGGTGTGACAACTCAGGGCAACGAGGAGCAGGAGAGGACAACCCGATTAATCAAGTCACAAGAGGAGCAGGGCAATGAGCAACAGGGGGAACAAATTAACTAGCGCAGAACTAGGGAATACTACAGAAACTAAAACTAGAAAACACTAAGCAACACTCTGGGAATACACTATGATAATTAACAGGACCAAATATTATAAAAAAGACCAGAAGAGAACAGGAAACACACAGGGCAAACCTAGGACAGGGAAACGGAGAGAACAGGAAACACACAGGGCAAACCTAGGACAGGGAAGCAGAGAGAACAGGAAACACACAGGGCAAACCTAGGACAGGGAAGCAGAGAGAACAGGAAACACAAAGGGCAAACCTAGGACAGGGAAATGGAGAGAACAGGAAACACAAAGGGCAAACCTAGGACAGGGAAATGGAGAGAACAGATAAACATTAAACTTAAAACACAGTGAGGTAAGGCTGGTCTAGAACCCATGAATGGAGGGTTCTCACTATATCAGACACTCAACTCACTAAGCCACTTGGTGGTCTAGAGAACATGGAAGACACACGAGGAACTAAGGAATACTGGGGCTGAATGGCAGAAAGGGAAGAGGACAGGATGGCCAGCAGCACCTGATGGCCAGAAGTGGGCAGGAACACAAACGGGTGCTGACCCTGACATAATGTGCAGTATAGCTAGACAAGGGGTCTCCAACTCTGGTCCTGGAGAGCTATTGTCCAGTAGGTTTTTTCTCCTACCTGCCTTATGATGAGCCACACCTGTTCTCAGGTAAACACCAGGAACAGGTGTGGTTCACAGAAGCCAGGTGGAATAGAATACCTACTGGACAGTAGCTCTCCAGGACCGGAGTTGGAGACCTCTGAGCTAGACTATAAGCAGGTTCACATAGCCGGTGGTTAAGAAACAGGAATTGTGCTTTTAGTATGTCTACTTTAAATGCCAAGGATGCCAGTCTGAGGAGGTCTGCTAGCTTCTTCTATAGGTTGCAGTGGTAACCCTGCTGGGACGGCACTTCTGGCCGTGCTTTCTTTAATGAAATCATGTGAGGATGCCTTTGTGAGCATCATCATGCGACTGCCTGTTTGACATTCACTAAGCCCCAGCATATAGTAGGTCCTGAAGCATTAAATAAGAGCCTGGCATTACCCCCTCTTGTGGGCACATACACTGCTTCATAACAGCCTGTTATACCAGAAAATCAAACAGTCTGATTGATTTTTACATGTTTGTTGTTGTTGTTGTTGTTTTATTTGCTAAATAAAATCTATCTGTTATCCAATCAGTAAATGGTATGAGATCTCTGCCTTCCTAAGTCAATCAATACATGGTAGCAGGACTCTGCTGTTTCAGGACAATCGGTGCACGGCACTAGGCTACTGTCTTCTCAATAGTTATCCAGCATTTTATGTTCCCTTTCTTTCTTTGTTCATTGGTGATGGATTCAGTTGTCATCTACTGTATACAGTGTACCTAGCAAGTAATGTCTTGCGCTACACAATGCCCGATGGTCTTTGCCAATAACACAGTGTTCACCCTGGAATGTAAGGGGTACAGTGTTACAGACTTGGCAACTTTGGTCAGCTGGCTGGCATAAGATTTTCAAATCGAAACATATCTGCACAAGCATTTACATGTATGTAACAGTTTTAGTAGCCTGTAAATCAGGGGTGCCCACACTTTCTCGGCTTGCGAGCTACTTTTAAAGGGTTCATGCAGTGATGCAGGGTTGCTGAATGAATCCTCACAGCACAATACAATTCAATACTTTTTTTTAGTAGATATAAATTGGACAGCTATCTGCGTCACTTTGCTCGCTGGAGTTTTGCATTAGTTCGCAATACATTCGTGTTTTCTGCCTGGTGACTCGTGTGATCCAAGATACGTTAGAAGAGAAGGGATCTAAGTAGATGTTATGGTAACCTAATGTAACAAAGTCTTAACTAAGCAACAGCAAACTAGCCGCCCTTTAAGCTTATCAAGTGGCACCTAAAAAAATGTTTTTGAATGTCGTACGATCTACCCGCACATCCCTCAGGATCTAGCGGTCGATAGCAATCGATGTAGTGGGTACCCCTGCTGTAAATAGTTTGTAGGGTTTGCAAACTACCCCAGCACTTTTGATGCAGCTAATTTTAGCTGTATAATATAGACTTCCCGCAAGATTTCTTGCATGAACGCAAGAGTCTGAAAGTGTGTCGTGCCAGATGCATGACAGTTACGCAAATCATCCTGTTTGCAAATAATACAGTTGTGTTATTTCAGAGGCTGCCAGCTTTGTGTGACTTTTTTATGTTGCTGCTTAGCATGGAATGCTAACAATCAGGATACCGTATTGGACTATTAGCAGACCCAAAGTAAAGGATGGTTAAGAAGAATGGTTCATGTTTACTAGTTTATCCAAAGTGATGTACAACTGAGAAAGAAGGTTGAAAGAGGCCCTGGAGCAACTGGATCTTTCCTGATCTGATGCCCTGCTCGGTTTACAGCTTCACAAAGTTTCAATCTCTCCCATTCTGTTTACTTTATATGTGAGCAGACACTATGCATTGTTCGCAGCTGTGAAGCCAAATGAGGCTTTGGCCCTAAGATGCTGCTCAGGACATTCCCACAGTCATAGGGCCACAATTACAAGGAACAGATCCCTGACCTGCCAGCGTCCAGTGATCCAGCTGTGTCCTGACTGTGCTTATACTCACCAGGCCATAGCGCCAGGTGCACGCAATCCCACCCAGGCCGACATATAAAAAAATGGGGACACTTTAAAGCTGTCATCCATAATGCATTATAGATGCCTTCAAAAAAGTCAGTATAAGAATTAATAAAGCATTACAGAATCTTCCATCAACAGATATAATCATTATAGTGTTGATTATAATACGTCATAAGCTCCAATGAAGGTCTCATCTATAATGCACTACAGACATCTTCATAATACATTTTAATGGACGGTATAATAATTATGGACACTTTGCACTGCATTATGAAGGTATCTATATTGCATTATAGATGAGAGCGTCATAAAGCACTCATAATCCAAGCCATCAGAATTCTTAATGCACATTCATGTTAAAATCTCTGCCTAGCCAAGTGCCATTCTAGTACACTACCTCACGTCACAATATTCCCATTATTATCTCAATGGCACTTGCACTTTACCTGTAACAATTAACCCAGGCTGCTATAGTTTCCTTATGTACAATAACTGATATCCAGCATGGTGCTGGGTGGTTCTCTGGCACTTTCATTATGCTGGTTATATTTAAATATGTGTACAGAAAGTACCCCAGTACCCTATGTTGCTATATCGTATATTGTTGCACTGTGTAGTGTTCTGTCTTTGTGCACGTTACATTTTTTATGTGTTGATGCTGATGACAGTACAGCAACATTGAATCTTGAATAAGACATAATAAACATGGTTATAATTTGCCTTCTTAGAAATATTTATATCTGTGTTTATAGTGCTTAATGAATGCATTATAATGCATTGTGAGTGTATAGATTCTTGTAGCCATGGCATTCATAGAAAAGTGCGGCCAAAGGTTTTGGTAGTTTGTCATCCCTGGTTTAACTCAACCATACGGTAAAAGGTATGATGACAGTATACTAATATCAGCCCGGAGTTAATCTGGAAAGCTCAGAGATTACCGCCCCGCCAATTAATAAGTATAGCATCTTAGTAGGTTTATCAAATAAAAGGTTCTGCCACACCCATATGGCCACATTATTATTCCCCTAAGAGTTACAGGAATGTTTTGTGATAGTAGAAAGGTAACAAAGAACACAAGGCTAACTCTCTTTCATACAACACACACACATTTTTTAAATGAGAGTGATATCTTATGGCAGTGTAGAATATCTTGTTAGTACATTTAGTTGCCATGTTTAACAAGACTGATGACAGTTTACAGAGGTTATAGTCATTCATAGGCCAGCGCTATGAATGTTTGTAGTGCGCTACAATTTCTGCCTCAGAAAACATGACCGACGCCTACTGAGTGCATCGGTGCGCCCGATGCCAAAAGTATCATTCATTTTTAACCAATCAAGTAAAGCGGAGAAGTGGCCACCCCCATGCAAAGAAGTCAGGACTTTGCTCTAATGGGGACCAAATGGATCTGTTTTAATACAAACACTAAAGTTCAAGGGTACAAAGCACATTCCTGCTCTGAGGGTGCTGCCCTCATTTGCTTCTGTTAATCTTTGAAGTCCGAGACTTCAAAAAATCTGTTTTCATTAACAAAATCAAAATGTTATGACATAGCAGCCTTCTGGACCACTGAGCAACAAGGGTTCCACCTAAATTCAGCTTCTCTCTCGTCCCCTTTCACGGTGTCACCCAAGAGACCCAATAGACAATCAAGCTCCTTCTCTATTGTTTGTCTGGTGAAGGGCGAATTGAACTGGTGTGAATGGACCTGGTCTTTGTGCTGGGGAGGTTCCAGAGGGATTCATACATCTGCAGGCTGTAATAGGGGTGGTGACTACCGCTCAGAATGAATAAATTAATCCTACACATGTATACAGGAACCTGTTCTCCATCTGTATTGTATGACATAAATCACACCATCAGTAATATGATATGTATAAATAGCTGAAGTCCCCGTACACTTTACCTTAGGCTTTATAATTTGGTAAATGCAAAAATGTGGAGTGGGGAGAGGTCTCATTACCTACGGCTGTGATTGCTGTACAGATTAATTATAAGCTGTATCATTGACCGCAGAGTGAATAGGCATGCAACTAGATATGCAACTCAGCATGTATAGATAGTTTTAATGTGCTTTTAATTATTTTTCAAACATTTTACATTATAACTAGTCTTTTACTTTTTTTAGGTGAACAGAACTCCAGGGAGCTCCAAAGCACCTATCCAGTAGAAGGTCTGGGGGGCTTAGAGGTTATCACAATAAATTCTCCTAACAGAGTACAACAGTAACAGGGAGAAATCCATGCCACAGAGGTAGAACACGCAAAGGCCACACATACACACACACATGCATGCACAGACTCGCGCACACAGACACACAGACACACACGTACCATGTATTCCTATCTTTATGGGGACACTCCATTCATTCCTATGGGCATAACCCTGATCCCAAGTTAACCCCTACACAGCCCTAACCTTAACCATAAGTAACCAAACAAAATATGAGACTTTTGGCATTTTTAGTTTTTTAATTGCAAATACAGATTTTTATAATACTGAGGTTATCCTTTTGGGGACCAAAAAAATGTCTTCACAAGGTATAAAATAACTGTTTTTTATCAAACTGTGGGGACATTGGGTCCCCACAAAGTAATATAAATATGTCCACGCATGCACACACACACGCGTAAATGTATATATACACTTGTCATCATCACTATAATTTACTTCCTTCATGCCCAGCTCATTCCCATCTTTATACTCAAAAGTAAAGCTTCCCAGGATGTCATACCAGCTTGTTTCCTCCCCCATTGTTGTCCATGTTCCCACAATGAGCCGCTGTCCTCTGCAGGACACACAGACTCTCCCTCTCTCTGTGCTTTTTTTATTGCTGTTATCTTTCCCTGTACTGCCCCCCCTCCTCCACATCAATGTATAAACAATATGTGTAAGATGTACAGCCATGGTCTGTAACCCTGACTGCTAGGAACAGGAACAGTGTTGCGTGTGCTGTTAGTATGTGGGTAAATGCAGAATTTCAAAGATACGTGGCTAAAACCACACATGCTCTGTCATACCTTACACCTTATGTTATCTTATAATACTCCCAGCTTTCAGGTGACTTTCAGATTCACGTGAAACGTTAAAATGAAAAGAGTGATGTGTCTACATTGTGAAAATGATGAAACATTAAACAACAACCATCACTTCAGTACTTCAGTTCAAGGTAGCGGTAACATCTCAATTTCCAGTGTAAAATTCTGTGTGAAAGCCTTTTTGTCCCTGCCACGTAACATGAGCAAACAGAAAACGCAGGTATCGTGTTTAACTTTGTGTAGTGTGATGGGAAGAGTTCTAAATGGGAGCGGCTAAGTGCAGCCAATCCCGGAATATTTACTTAACTCTTTTGCCATGTTATGCAACGTTCAGTAGAGGCCTGTTGGGGAGGAACCACCCCCACATTTAGTATTAACTCACTCGCTAGACAGAACGTGCGATCCATTCCTATGGACGCTGACAAATGCGTAATCACTTACATGTAGATATTTAAATATTAAAAGAAATCAGAGATGGCTTACTTCCGCAAAATGTCTAGGGCTTCGTAAACATTTCGCCCAGACTTGTCACTTCCTTCCACCCCCACCCCCCGTCCCCCAGCTAAAACTGTCACATTTCGACAGCTTCGGTGTTTCATCACAAGCCAAGAGCAAAATCCCCTTTCTGGTTTGATCATTACAAAACTACCAGCTCAGCAGGCACATCATTGTGGTTCAACCAACCCAAAATTCCATGAACTCTGCAAAAGGACCCGCTGTCCAATGGGGCAGTTTCCTGCCCCGCAATGAATGCTGCACAGGTGCTTTTTATTGGGAATGGGTCGATACAAAGGTGTTTTATATAATGTAGGTGCCAGAAGGGTTATGAAAATGACCCCCCCCCCACCCCTGACTAATGGAAGGGGGAATATGGGTCTTCACATACCTCCTTTCCATACCCAAGAACTGATAGGTCTATAGACGACTCTGGGTTCAGACTTATGGGAGGGGGAATATGGGTCTTCACATACCTCCTTTCCATACCCAAGAACTGATAGGTCTATAGACGATTCTGGGCTCAGACTTTGCATCCAATAAAACACAATTCTCCATTACAGCAGACTGACACGGAGAAAAGCCCAGGAATTCATGCCATCCAGCCACCTTACAACGAGTACAGGGCACGGGGCATTTAAAAAACCTTTAAAATGTCTCAGAAACATTGTTTTTCTAAAGGAATTTGTATGTTCAACAGTAAGGCATTTTCTCCTGCCTAGGCAAATATCCTGTGTAGTCACAGATCAATAAACAACCAATTAATGCTTTGCCAGATTTTTTTACACACTAGTAACATTTTAACCATTGAAATAAGCTGCTGTTCAGGTACAGTAGCCAGTCTTCTGGTAACTGTAGCTGAAGAGGACTTGATATATAACTTAACCATTCTCATTACACTGCTTGGCCTAAGAAAAGGGTCACCATTTGAATATAAATCAGCAAGTACTAAAGAGCCAATGATTAGATCATTATTACAGCTCAGCAACGTTATGCAGCAATAAAGTGAAGTCAGCTGAGGACCTGAATCTACCGAATTGGCAAGTTATACCATCAATGGATTTTATCTTCCCTAATGACATGGGCATATTCCAGGACGAGAATGCCAAGATTCACCGGGCTCAAATTGTGAAAGGGTGGTTCAGGGAGAATGAGGAATCATTTTCACACATGAATTGATCACCACAGAGCCTTGACCTTAAGCCCATTAGAAGTCTTTGGGATGTGCTGAAGAAGACTTCACAGAGTGGTTCAACTCACTTGTTATCAATAGAAAATCTCTCAGTGAATGCAAATCTGGATGAAAGATAAATACGAGATAAACATGTGGAAACAGTGCCATGACAAATGTACGGTATAATAAAAGCTAAAGTTGGTATAATGAAATGTTGAAGTGAGCGACTGTTTTTGGCCAGGCAGTGTATATTACAATTTATTATAAACTTAAAGATTAATATCTCTCCCTGGTATTGTATGTCAGAAGAACTAATAAATCAAATAAAGTTCTTCTGTTACAAAATCACATTTCTGCCCAAAAGGTTTGCATCAAAAAATGAACACATAGGGCAAGTTCAGAATAGATTACAAATTACTGCTGAACACTGTCAAACACAGGCATCTGCACTGAAAGAAAGAGACCCTGCTGTAAAAGAGTAACTCATGCTAACTGCAGTTTAATGTGTGACAGAATCATCAGACGTTCTAAAGTCAAAAAGGTGCTCCTCTCATTAAAAGGTTGTCTAAGGTTAGCACAACTTTTTTTCTCAGTCTAGAATATCTGACTTTGCAGCAGAACATAGCATTTCAGGTGGTATGAAAAGGACAGCAACATCGAACACCTTGGCTTCTGACTCCTGGAGTTCTGCATGAGAACTTAGGAGCGTACACAATTTTAGACTACTGTGTGACAATGGGCTAGGCTTGCAGTATAATTACGTAATTAATATTTGATTTTCTACAAATGATAGTTCTGCCCTATCATAAAAATTCAAAAGTCTTTTTAAGAGCAGTTTCGCAGCCCTAATACGCAGGTATGCTGGGGAAAGATAATTGTGTTGGAGAGGAATGTCACACAACCTGGTGCTCAAAGTTCCTCCATAGAGCCTTAAGTAATGAATAAAATTCTGTGCTCCTGGCTTAAAATACAGAGTTTATAAAGGCTGTGGAGCACGTTATCGCCAGACTCATACTGGAACAAGTACGACCATGACCGAGCAGAAACTCAGAAATGTCACCTTTAAATTAGTACTGGACATGTATAGGAATTCAGGTGAAGGGCGATGTCTTTCTGAACAAGCCCACAATAGGAACAGGGCTACGGCATACACAAAATGACCTAAATAGGTATCCATCCCCCTTACTGCCTCCAAGACACTACAATAGGTACAGTAGGCAAATAAATCAAACAAGACTAAGCTGTTAATGTGGGTCTTGCTACACAACGTATTACAATCGCAAGCTGACTTGTGATTGACAGAGGAACTTTTACATGCGCGTATTTCACTACACACTGTACTATATACAAGGAGGCAGGTGGCTGCAGTAGCAATTCAGGGTTTTTTACAACATTGTAGCATTGAAATGAATGCAATCAAATAGCTTATTATGCCAACAGAGATATGATTATACATAAGGCCCAAAGTCAACATCATTTTTCAATAATCGGCTTACGGCTTATGTTTAGCCAGCTTGGTGAGATAGGAGTGTGTTTGGTTTACCCTTTTGTAAAACTCATACATAAAATTAGAACTGCGAGTTTCCCGGGTCCAGGCATCTCATTAGTTACAAGTCCATTGCGGTTGACATTTCTGTACACGTTGTGGTTTTAAAACACAGTGAAATTGAAGGAATGTTTAAAGGAAGCATTAAAAATAACCCATATGAATGCGTTCATCCATGTATTTTCCCAGCAGGAGGACACTCACACAGTCACACAACAGAAGCAGTATTAAATCATGAATATAGAGTAATTAATAATTATCTGAATGACACCCAAACGGCACTCTTTCTATATATCAATGCATATACCAGGGTTACCAACTTTGGTCAGCTGGCTGCCCTGAGATGTACTGTTCAAGTCTGCGCACACATTTACATGTATGTAACACTTTTATTAGCTTGTAAATAGTCTGTAGGGTTTGCAAACTACCCAGCGTTTTAATGCAGCTAATTTTAGGTTTATAATGGAATAATATAGATTTACTATGAGATTTCTTGCTTGGACGTGAGTCTTAAAGCGTAAGTGTCGCGCCAAATACGAGAGCGTTTTGCGACCCTAATATACAGGCCACCCTTCTGCATTGCGACCTTCCTCTTCGGGGTTTCCCCATATGGGGTCGGCATAAGAAATGAAACGGGACTTTTTTTATCTTACTTTATTTTACGAAAGCCCAAGAAAATATGCTAAGACCAGGAGTCAAATGCATAAAGTACGTGTACAGTGCTGGTTTGGAGGTGGCCAAGCGTCTGTAGGGCAGCGTCTTCGTATCTTGTGCTACATTGTACTTGAAGCAGAACCGCTTTCGCTTGGCACAGTGGCACAGGTGGATCCAGTCCCTACACCCCCAGCCCCGAGTGCAGACGCTTTGCACCTTGTTCCTCCTTACCGGTTTCCTTGTGTGCTTTATCTGGACACATCCTATGCAAATTGATGTTCCCAAATTGCCCACAGTAAGTGCCTTGCCATGGCGAAGGAGCTCTCCGGCGTATTGTCATGGCTCATGCGGAATTTTTAAAACGTGTTTTTTAGCAAATTTAAAAGCATTCATTAGTCTTTTGATTAAACTCTTGATTAACTAGAATCCTGTCATAGCTCAAATCCCAATTAATATCAACAATATCCATATGCACCTTTTTGCACTGGCGGGATTTATCAAAATTTAAAAAAAGAAGATAAATGCCATCATACCTGCTTTAACTCTTTCTCGATCTGCACCGCCCGTTGCACAATGGGACCCCTCACGGCGTATTCAACCTTCTTAATACGGGGATTCATTGTGTCCACGGTGAGCACCTTCCCCCGGCGGGACGCCACGCCGTTCTCGGACATCTTATGGCTGATTGATCGGCGTGTCGCGGAAAGCCACCAAGGGGCCCTGCCAAAGGAGAGTGACAGCGGGGCTGAGAGCGGCATCGCGGGTGCACAGGGTCCCCGGCGCCTCCAAGCAGAGTGCAGGGTCCCGCACGCCCCCCGCACGGTTACGCTCCACGCTTCGCCCAGCGAAAACATCCCTACGGGCAGGGGCACCTTAACTCCTAACGTGCCGCCTGTGTATTTGCTATTAAACTAACGCCAGCTGTCTATGAGCTGCGGGCAGCCGGCACGGCGCTCCAACAAGCGCACCTCCGGGAACTGTCTTTCGATGTGTAACTAGCTTTATCCCAAAAGAGCTAAACAGACCTTTGTACCTTAACATGCAGATGAGGTTTCACAAGATGCGCGCGAAGAGTTATTTTCCCTTACTTGATAGTCATTATCTGACTTTTTTTTAGTATGCAATAATACATT
This sequence comes from Petrocephalus zakoni, assembly GCA_026774425.1. NCBI lineage: Eukaryota > Metazoa > Chordata > Actinopteri > Osteoglossiformes > Mormyridae > Petrocephalus > Petrocephalus zakoni. The sequence continues at coordinate 7,894,027 of JAODKN010000079.1, forward strand.
ATGCCTGTACAGCTGAAGTGCGCTACATACCCAGGAATATTCAAGACTGATCTTCAAACTTAGCAGGAGACAGATACGGACAGTAGGGACAGAGTAGGAATGTACCAGATCTCCTCGGCTCCTCGCAAAAAAGACACTGTTTATTAAGGTGGAGACTATAGGCTCGTTTATGGTGCACAATGATGATGACTCCTCCTCTTTGGATGCAAGCCACCGCAAGGAACTCTTTGCCCAGTGAGAAACGTGAGATTGAGGGCAGGAGAGTTCTACCTGGAGTTTGAACAAAGGCAGGGGAAGCAGTGTGCAGGTCATTGTTCAAAGCGATTAATCTGTCAAGGTGAAATGATAAAATAAATTCACTTGTTTCCGTGGTACTGCACAATCTATAGATAATTTGTATTAAGTGCACCTAATGGCATAACATTTATTAATGGCACATAATTTGTAAAGGACTTTATATTAGTAATGCAATGAAAAGAGAAAAATCAGAATGTGTCTGGAAGCATTTGTAGCTCATAATCACGTTTCACCTGGATCTGTTTCACTCTGTCGTTTCTTTGTAGTCTATGTGTGTAGAATGAGGCAGGCCTTCTGAGCGATTTGTGCATTTGCGTGTTCTGTAATTTCCAAGAGTATTCACTGGCTGCCCCTAGGCGAGCAGAGGTGCTGCCATCATAACTAGGGTGGATCCGGAATGTTTTCTGAAGGTGTCAGTTTCCAACACTCTTCATGAAATATAAGCTGTCAGGGTCAGCGCCTGTCGTGTGCTGCCCTCCGTGTCTCCCCGTTTGGCCAGCAGGTGTCGCTAGCCATCCCGTCTTGTCATTCCTTGTCCGAAAACCCTTGTGTGTTTCCCTGCTCCCTGGCCCATCCCTTAGGTTGCTGTATTGAACACGTGGCTCTGAGACTAGTATCCTCCAGTCCTTGGGCCATTCATTTATTTTACTCTGGTTTTCTGCTCCCCTTGTGTTTCTTGTGGTCAATCTTTGTGTTCCGGTAGTTAGTTTGCCCTGCTTGTGTTCTGCATCAATAACCCAAGTGTTTAATTCCCGCTATGTAGTAATGTTTCCTACTTGTGATATTTGTTAAAAGTCCCTTATTTCTGTGTTTGTTAATTGTTAGTTATGTTCCTCCGCCTGTTGACTGTTTCCCTGTACTGTGAAGTTTGGGTAACTGTGCCACACCTGCCCTCTCCTTAGCCTGCTACCTGTTTGTATTTAAGTGCCTGCGTCTGCTCTGCTATTACATTAGTCACTATACTTTGTTCTGTGAGTGCTATGCTGCCCGTTCCTCTGGTTCTGGGCTCTGTATTACCTGTTTCCCTGTTTCCCTGTTTCCCTGTCTGTTTTATAGTCCTGTTTGTTGTGTTGCTCCTATTTAGAGCCCTTGTGGCCCTGATATTTTCTGATCTTACTAGTGTGTGTTTGCCCTAGTTTTGCGTTTGTTTATAAAGCTCGTCTTGGGGCTGCCCAGTGAACTGCTGCCTTCTTTTTCCCTGCCTGCCCCATGCCCCACGCCCATGACACAACTCATAGAATCACATATCAAAATGATTGATTAGTTCATATATCGTTTAGAAATGACCATTTAATTCAGACATATTGCAAATGAATACTATTGGATACTAAAACACTTTCTTTGGATTTTAAGGACTAAGTCTGTTGTCACTGGGTCATCAGTGACTGTAAGCAGTGGGGGGGTGAAGGCGTGCTGTGTCACGTGACCTGTGTTTTATACAGTCATGCACTGTCTTTTGCGTGTTTACACCCATCCTTCTTCTAACAGCTTCTCCTAATCAGAGATCCAGGGAGGCCTGGGGCTTATAAGGCCACGTAACACACTGGACAGGATGCCAGTTGTCCATTTACTTTTATTGTCATACTATCTTAATTTAGATTTATATGCTAAAATATTCAATACCAAAGCAGTGTTAGCCTTTTCTAACATTACACATTAAGTTTTTCAAGTTATAAATGACAAAGAATTATTAAATTCTAAATGAAAATGTCTTGCATACTTCAAGCATTTATTTATATTCCCCATGTTATTCAGAACCTGATATTTAGTCATTCTGTAACAATAACGACTCCAGCAGGACGAGCAAGAAAATGAATCAGTGGAAAAACCAGAGCATGTTTGTCATGTCACACAGAGAGGAGCTGGGAACCAGGTCCCCTGTTAATATAACCTCCACTATTGTGTCCAGTAATGGATTTAACTGTATATCACCAGGACTCCTTTGTAAGAAAGTAAATGTTCAAATACAGTAAAATATTGTATATTAAGCATATTATATGCAATAAATATTTATCAGTACCAAGCCACAGTAATGACAATGAGGTATTTGTATAGTAAGCAAGGCAAACTAAAAACACTAAAATGTTTCTTGTTACTATGGCTAGGAAATTCTTTATATACTAAAACAGTAAGATAGTACTGCATTTTATTACCTGGCAATTAAATCATAAATTCATAATCGCCCTTGTGGTCATTAAACTTTGACCAGTTTCCTGGAATTATTAGACTCACCCTTACTCAAACAAAATGAAATAGGGTTAATAGTAACAGATGATGGATGCAGCCTTGTTGCATGTTATTTGAAACAAGACAGAGCCCCAAGCTTTGCACTTACAGAGTACCGGAAAAAAATATTTTATTTCAATTACGTCATGATAGTGGTAAATAAAAAGGTGCTGCTCTGTAATGGCCGGGCACCCTGTAGATGATATTCGTCTGCTCTGAGAATTACACTGCCTTAGTATTAACAATCAGCTTTCAGGTGTAATGACAAAGAGAAGCACGAAGACCTTTGCTTACATTTCTTTAAATGCAGAAATGCCGATATACATAAGTATATGAATTAATCAGTCTTATTTTGCTACATATTTTAACAGACAAGTAAACTTTTAGATGACCTTTCGAGCATCTTGTTTTTAGTGTATCCTTAATGGCCATAACAGTGCTCTTTAGAAACCAGTGGAGTCAGTAAGCGAAGAGAGTGTGCGCGTGGCCAGGGGTCGGAGGGCAAAGGTCGGCACGGAAACGGCCGTCAGGATGTAGAGCTGGTGCTGTGGGGTCTGCAGAGCGAAGAGTTTGCACTCGTCAGTCACCAGGTAACACTGCTGGGGCTGATCCGAGAAGCCGAGAGCAAACTCCTCCTGTGAGGGGTCCCCCTTCTGCGGCGCTTCTGTCAGGCTGAAATAGCGCGTGCTGGCAAATGTGAAGAAGAGGCGGAGCAGCTCCCAGCGGCGGGTCGGGGAGGGGGCATCCGGGGCAGAGGCAGCGGGGTGGACTGAGGAGACTGCCCGACTGGACTCGCGATTAATGAGCAACAGCCCCAGCAAGTCCCTGTGGAAGGCCACAGAGCCAGGGACGCAGCGGTCCCGCAGGGCCCGGCAACCATGGAGCATGTCCACCAGGGGGTGCCAGAAACGCACCAGCAGGTCTCCCTCCACCCTCTGCAGTGACGGCGTGGGCCCACACAGCATGCACACATCCACTCCTGGAAGCAGCCGGAAGCGGAGCAGCCGGTGGGCCACCGTGGGGCTGCCCTGGGGCAGGAAGATGGGGCAGTCGCAGCACGCGGACCCGCCCAGCGAGTGCACCAGAGCTGCCAGCAGCACCACCTCCTGAGGCGCGAGACGCCACCACTTATCTGTGGCCACCACCACTTTGCCATGTACCAGCAAGCAGCCGAACTCGCTCTCTGCAGCTTGGGTGAAGGCATTCAGGGTCTCCTGCAGCGCCGCGGGCTGTGCGGGCAGCAGACACTCGACACAGTGCGTCAAGTCCCCCATCCAGTCCTTGCCGACCGCTAGGAAAGTGTCGATGAGCCGGTAGCAGGAGCGCAGCTCCCGCTTCAGGCGCTCCACGTTCCGCACGCTAGTCAGCTCGTCCAGCCCCAGCACGAGTACCATGCAGTTCCACACGTTGTCCAGCAGGCGGCGCAGCTGCAGGTCGCCGCAGGCGTCGCCCTGCGGCCCGGTGACAGCGATCAGCATCACGCTGTCGTGGAAGACCTTCCACAGCACCCGGCCACCGCGGTCCGTCTCGCTATCCACAAGCAGGACGCCCTGGCCCCCGGCAAACATGTGCACCCCGTTCAGGGAGCCGATGACGGAGAAGGGGAGCTGCTTGGCGGCGCCGCGGCAGAAGAGCGGCACGCCGCTGCTGGCCGTCAGGCACAGGAGCTGCACGGAGCCGGACTGCAGCATGGCGGCTCCGGGGGGGCACCGGCCGCTCCTGTCACTCGGCACGCGTTACAGTACCTCCGTCTCCAAGCTACATAAGTGAGTTCCGCTGTATTTTGCCATTAGCGATTCATTTATTAAGCTCCTGCTTGAGCCCAGTGCCCGGGAACAGCTGCGATCCTTCCCTCGGTCCAGCACATAAACTCGCCGCAAAGCGACGTTCTGCCAGCCTGCGGACTGCCGGCCTTTCCGCTTCCTGCCGCGTATCCATAACAACCACCGACGCTGCCGGCTCGGCCAATCAGCACCGCGGAAACCTCTCCTGGCGACAGGGCAGCCACTTAGGCTGTACCAATTCAAGGCACCAAGGCGCCCGGTCAAGCTCTTCTGCAGAATCATTATCAGTAATGATCAACAATTCAGTGGGCTTCTTTTATGGGCAACTGTTCTAGGTATGTAGAGCTATGCATCACAATACATTTTAAAGATTACATGCAAAAATAACCTAAAGAAGACCTAGTCACTTCCCTGGCACATGTACTGTCAACACTGACCAACATATATAATATCTGCTGGACACAGGGTGTTTCTCAATACCAAGGATGCAAAGATCACGTGCTCTTGGCAAGAGCATTCTTGCTAACTTGCCTCCCAAGAACTAACTTTACAATCCTCTGCACTTCTGTTCTTGAGTATTATAACAAGAATGGTCAAGTATGCATGTTTATAAACGCGCAAAATTCTGGGCTGTCTGCTGGTGCTGTCAACAGGAATTTAAAGGGAATCACCCTGACCTTGAACCCTTTGCTGACCAACCCACAAAGTATTTGTTATACAAACGCAAATTAAGGGCATGCAAACAAATGATGTGCCTTGTGTATTTAATAGAAAAAAAGTGACGAAAACCAAAACTGTCATAGTGAATGAAATGTACAAAATGATTAATAACTGTACATGCATGAATCTAGCATGTACAGTATGTATGTAAACCTGGATGAAGACATATATGTCAGTCAGTCAGTGCCCGTCGAGGTGGGGTTACCGTGGGCTTCACCTGGCCTTCTCTCCAGCCATCACAAAGCCATAGGGGATTTTATTTTTCGAAAACCAAATATACTAACCCAGAAACAAAAGGACCATGAGGGGTTAAAATCAAAGGCAGGTAGTGCAATGATACCCAAGGAGTAAGACTAACATACATATTAGCACCAAAGGGCCAGTAAAACAGAACAGAAACTGGAGAGTGAAACACAAGGAACAACAAGCAGATTGGGCCTATTATAATTCCAAACCGATCTTTGGCCCAACACTGTTTAGTTGATGGAGTATTAATTATACACATGGCCAACACTCATGAGCAGTTTATTTGGACATATCCTCAATATTTATTCCAGCTATCAATAGACTTGCAAGATCATGGTTTTATAACAGCCTCACAAGGCCTAAATGGTAAGCTGATAGAAGTCAGTAGTGAATTAAAAAGTTTGAGTTTAAAAAATTTGGGCGAGTCACAAGTTGGGACAGAACTGCAGATCTGGCTCAGCTGAGTCCCCAAGAAGTATGAGCCAGTACGATTGTGCGCCAGTGTTATGTATAGTTTTAAATTTTCAATTTAATATTTTTTTACACATCAACTACATATGCAATGCAATTTTATTTATATAGCGCATTATGACAACATTACATTGTCTCAATGCGCTTTACATTTCTGCCACATAAAGACCCCCCAGTGAGTAAGCCAAAGG
>JAODKN010000079.1:7949895-7966933 GCA_026774425.1 Petrocephalus zakoni
CCCCCCCCCCCCCCCCACCCCCCCACCCACACCCCCCCCCACCCCCCCCCACCCCCCCCCCCCCCCCCCCCCCCCCCCCCCCCCCCCCCCCGGGGGGGGGGCGCCGCGCGGGCCCGGGGGGGTTCCAACCCCCCCCCAATAATTAAAACCAGCCACTACAACCCCCTGGACTCCCTTAAATGAGTGGAGACCTCAACCCAAAGTTATGTCCTTGTTTGCGACAGTATTTGCAGTGCAACCCCACATGAGAAATGATAGTATCCCCTCTCACTAGATGGATAAAGGCATTACAATGTACTACGTCTTTCTATACTGAACTTTGCTCCTGATTTGTTGTCCAGGGAAGTGCATGAGTTAGGCAACGCACTCCCAGAAGCTGGCCAATCACAGCCTCCACCAGGAGCCACACCCACTAAGTCAGACTCCTGTCCTTACGTCATTGGCCTGAATTATCCTAATCCATTTTTTGTTGCAAAATTATACAATAGAGTCTTCATAATAAAGACAATGAAAATGTTATAGCTTTCAGCAGCAATATCATTTTGCCTAAGTTTCAGATCTGTTTTTATTCAGTCTCATTTACATTTCTTTTTCAGAATTACTTTTCCTGTGGTTATTATTAACAATGACAGTTCTAAACTGAGCACAACAAAATCTCCACTTTGTCAGAGCACCACCTGAAAGGCAAACAAAAAGGTCAGCATTTACAGTAACAGCAGCAGAATAATTCAAATAGCTGAAGCCTCAACAGGGCAGAGAACCATCCCATCCTGTAACCTGACACCCAGAGTTCACACCGTCTTGGGTAGTGACACGTCTCATGAGGGGTACAGGTTAGACGTGAGGCAGCGATTGAGAATTAAAGACTGAGAGACACTACAGAGGCGTGGAGGAGGAAGCTGGGAGGGGAGAGAGAGAGAGAGAGAGAGAGAGCTAGCCTGGAAACATATTGCATCATCTTTATACAGGACAGACAGAAGCTGTAAAATGAGAGAATTTAATTCTGTGGGAGAGGGGATATTTGCAGGTGTGATCTTCATTTTGAAAAAGGCTGATACCTTGTAAAAAGTGTTATAAAAAAAGATAAGACTGACCAATACCACAAATCAACAGAAGCTGTACAAGTTTACAGCACTATTCAAAGTGTGCCCTCTCACCTTATCTTTAATGCAATCCATTCCAAAGCTGATCAGGCCAGCTCATTATACTTTTACTCAGCACAGTCACACAACATTTTAATACATTTTAAGCTATTACATTAACAGCCTTAAGGAAATTGGGAGGGGGGGGGGGGCTACCAATTAATTTCAGTAACAGGTTTACATAGTGATAAGGCTACAAACAAGGAGGCTTGTTGACATAATAACGCAAAAAACGCACAAGTGAATCAAATGTTCACATTCTAAATACACTGGCTTGTATACACTAAACAGTTCAAGATGAATCAAGAAAAATTCTATAAATAAACGGTGACACTGATAGTAACAGTGCATATTGTCATTTTTAGTGTATGCACTTCATCAAATAACTTTAAGAGAAATTCGCACATAAACGTAATATAGATATCTAATATTTATATGGATACCTATAACACATATGACGTCGGAACGATTACTATATAAATCAAAATGTAATATTTACGTTTTGGACGATGTGTGCCATTCACGACATTTCACGATGGAGAGACTTACCTTCTTAAAACTCCCATTAAACGGAACGACATTTTTATTATTATTTAGGTGTTAGGTAAAAAAAATAGAATCCTAAAGGAATCCAACGGGTGGTCTTCTCGCACTTATTAAAATCTAAAAAAAATATATATATAAAAATATATAAAAAGGCGACGATGAGCGGAAGCTCGCCGCGAGAAACACGTGTAAAAACGCCTCCAAAATAAGAGATTATTTACAGCTTCGGCACCAAAGCGCAGTTCTCGCCACCAGCCGGGCTTTGGGCCGGATTGCCGGAACAGGCACAGCAGAATAGACGCGAAATAGAGGTATTATACACGGAATAGGCTGCAGCTGACTGTGGAAAGGAACACAAAGAGAGAGTTAAGCCATACGGTTCATTTACTCATGCAGCGCAGCCCGACGCCGGCCGCCTTCCCCGTCCTCCTGCCGGAACCGCTTTCCCTCTTGCCCTGTTATACCCCGCAACCCGAACTTTGACACCGTGTCTCCGAGCTCCATGTGCTCATAATGTAGTTCCCGTGCCAATGCCACTACGAGATGAATAACACCATCTAACTGAAGCTCTCCGCTGCGGCCGGGGCTGCAGAAGAGGGGCTGACGCTCACCGGCCAGAATTACTAAAGCGGCTAATTACTAAATCTATAAGACCGCCGCGGAAAACGAAAGATTAATAAAAAATGCGGAAGAATATCATGAAAATAGCAGTTCATGACCCGCCCCTTTCTACTACGGAGGAATATACCAGTGACACTACAGCCGGAGCCCCTTTTCAGATTGAAATACCGGGCGGTAAAAGGCTGCACACGTCATGCGCTACAGAAAGCAGCCTGTTACACAATTTGGAATTGGCTAGAGACTGCTTACTAACTCCCTGTGCATTAAAGTATTTTATGTTGTGATTGGTCTTAGAGAGAGGTATACTTAGTTCTTAGTTGCTTAGAGACGTAAAACAATGAAGTTTATTACGCGAAACTCTTTTGTCATTGGCATACCAGAGTTTGTCAGACCTGGATGACTTATGGTAATACGAGAAAGACTAGCTTGCCGACTTAGGTCAGACGTAAATAACATCCTAAAGCCTAAAGACATTCCTAGCCTTGGCATAAGGGTTGAGATGTGTAAATAACTGGTAAAGGTAACTGATACAGGCATGTGCTATCATTGTTGCAACAATGGGTTCTTTGAATGAGTAATCCCAATTGGTATTCCAAATTGTAGGTATTCACAGTAGCATGTGATTAATGAATTTTGACTTCAGTAATGATCTGGGGGGGGATTCCACAAAGCATCATTAGCCAGATAACTTAAGCCAAATGCAAGGACTTATGCAATGGGGATGTTACTTAATACCTCTGTTGCTATTGTCCAGTTTTCACATCTGGCTTAAGTAATCCAGATAACCAACAAATCCTGGTTCAAGGAACACCCCCCTGGTCTACATACTCTACAGCAACTTTTCATCACTTTGTGCCCAGGGGACAGTGGTCAATGACTGGCAATCAAATTAATACAAGTTGCATGCATGCCAACCGAATTTATGAAAATATTCTAAGTTGTGTGCTTTTCCAACTACAGTCCATGGTATGTTCATATTCATTTCACTTCCAAATGTTCCTTCATGGAACCCTATATCACCTTTTACCAATTATTATAATGTTTGATTACTATTTTATTATAATATTTTTGACATCCAACATTTTCATAAATTTTCTGTTGGTGGTTTTACAAAAATTATAAAATATTTTTATTCCAAGAAAGCAGACTGCACCTGGTTGCCTTTCTACATCTACACCAATCAGAAGGTCCACTGTAAGTAGGCTCAGCTGACATGTGTTAAATATTATGGGAAATTTTGCAGAAAAGGTTCCTTTGAGAAGCTTGGCCCGGTTTCTAATCCCCCCTAATGACACATGGCCTTCAATTACAGCTGTACTTACTCAAACAAGGGCCACGTCGTTAAATACGCACTCTTTTATGTTAAGCAGATCTTTACATTTCTCTAGATAATTTCATTGCTCGCCATTGAATAATGATATAGTTCATTTTGGATATTACAGGCACCTATTTGGATGAACCTCTGATTGAATCTTATAAGCCACTTGTGCTTAGACCTCACTAACCTAGTAGTCAACTGCTCTTTTACTGATGAATGTGGGGTTGAATGGGTTCACTGCATTTACATGTATTGTTTAAATATACTGTATTTAAATGATGCCCGCATAACAATCTCACATAAATATCAATTTATGACAGCAGGTTTTCTTTCTCTGCCATGCTCTGTATGTGAGGAAAAGGCAAAATTGTTTACTAGACTGTAACTGTAAACAGAAATATATATATATATATATATATTTGTTATTTATTATTATTATTATTATTAATAAAACTTTGGCCCTGTGTTTAAGATAAATTTAAGATCAGCACTTGATACATTAATTAAAAATAGAACACTATAGCATCAGAGAGAAGCACTTTTAGGCACAAGGGCCTAAATGTATAATCAATGTATAATTCAGCACTGTAAGAATGTCTAGTATTCATATATAACAGAACTTGATTTCACAAAACTCCATCTAACCCATCCAGGTTCTTTAACCCCCTTTTTAGTATGGGGTCATGGTGAGCCTGGAGATCATCTGAGGAAGCAAAAACGAGTAGCCTGTATAGGACAGCAGCCCAGCCGATGTCATGTCAGTTTGATTTGACCAAATGCTGGAATTCCGAAATTAAGAATTCTCAGTTTTTCTGCCTAAGGTAAGTTATATTTTGTGTGCATCTATATCTAAGCTATGAAATGAGTCAAATATTCCATTCATAATTATTCAAGGTTCTTAAAATTCTGAAAGTACAAAAAAAAACACTAAACATACACATTAGACAAACATATGAACAACCAGGAAACAGGAATGGATTAAAAAATAGATTTGGTGCTGTCGGAAACAACAGCATCATATTACCCAGACAACCTTGTCAGTTGTTTCGGCTATCTAAGCCATACTCCTCCCATACTCATCAACATGTACAATTTCTAGAATGACTGGATGCATCTCCTGGAAATGTTAAAGTTACTTGACAATTTGCAGAATCATTACCCACCAATTAGGTGGTTGTTTGCATTCATTTATATATGTTTTAATGTCCATGTTTGAAAATGTCCTTTGTATAATTTATAGTTTTTATTTGTTCAAATATTTATGTGATGTTTATTTCTCTTTTGCATGCAAACTAATCCTAAGACTACACTGACCTGCTCCTTTTGATAGATAGACAGATAGATTTGGCACAATAAAAAAATGAATAAAAAAGAATGTTAACTATTTAGAGAATATACACGGGATTAGCTACAGTCAACAAGGACAGTATTTACAAATCAAAGTCTTTTTTACTCTTGTCTCTTTCACTTATAGTATACCAAGTCCTTGTCCACAAAACAACAAGGAATAATAATGACACTTCCTTAATCCCCATGGGGAAATTCTCTTTTTGCCTAAAACACATTTTTCTTGCCTGATTGCTGAACTCATGTTTTAATTGGTTACACAGACGCACAGATAGAGCGAGACTGGTGTACCTGTCTAAATGGGGACTGTCCATTCATTCCTATGGGAAAAACCTTTAACCCCAACCCAGCCCTAACCTTAACTATAAGTATCAAACCAAATACATTTTGTCGTTTTTACTTTTTTGATTGCATTCACAGATTCTTATAAAATTGAGGTTATCCAAAAGTAAAAGTAAAGAAAAAAAAAAGTAAAGAAGTTTCAGATTTTACCTCACTTTGGGGACATTTTGGTCCTCACATGTGATCTATGCAACCCCCACCCACACACACACAGCTGAGAGTGAAGCTTGCGGTTATTATTATTATTATTATTATTATTATGTACAACGGTTTTCACATTACTCTCCTATACAATAAACCATGAAATAAATTCAGATTGCAGATCTCTCTTAACAAGATGGTGGCTGCAGGCTCCTTTTTGCTCTTGGCTGCTCTCTGCTGGCAGTTGTAATTTTGCTGCCCTCTATCATTGCAGCTACAATTTTGCAGTTACAAACTATGCAGCACTGCTTTAATTCTGGGCTGATCTGTCTAAAAATCGAATGATTCCATTTTGTCATGCTTACAGTGTGCCCGCAAATTTTAAAGAAGATCCATAAAATACTTTTAGAGTTACAGTGTTCACAAAGCTAAGTGTTTTCTACAGCTTCCATTTCCTTCTTTTTATACCACACTGCGCTTCTTCTTCATTTCTGGGGCAATTTGAAAATAAAACCAGGTGTAGATCTTCATCCATGTAGTGTTTTTCGTGAAACAGTAGGTCTAATTGACGTAATGTCTTCATAGAATTAAGTGTTAAAACTAACCATTTTTTAGCTACCACTATGTGGCACTGTTTCAGTTTTGGGGTGATCTATCTGTCCTTTAATGAGTTTTAGTTTCTCATCCATACAATACCCATGGAAAGTTTAAAGAAGGTCTGTCAAATGGTTCTTGAGTTATTGTTTCACATACTAAAGTGTCTGCAGTGGCAGCTGACCTGTGCTAAAACAACGTGCATTCCCCGAAAGCCAGGGAACACAATAATGCTACACTTTCCTGGAATCCTTCCTCCAGTAAGGGAACACTCTTCACATTCTGCCTGGCTGGAGGTAAAGGTACAATGTTAACCTTCATGCCTCTGCCTGCTTCTTTTCTATTAGTTGTCAGCTCTTTTTGGTCTACTGTTCAATATCACTTTGTCAAAAGCCTTTGATCAGTGACAGCTGCAACCTAGTACAGATTAAACCATCGTCCACTGTAATGACTACTCACTTGTAACTAATTATCTGTGCCAGAGTCTGTGTGCAAATATTGTTTGGACCCTTGACCACTTGAGCAGTATTACAAACAAATGTATCACGCTGCAAAGGAAACAATATATGTTCTGAAGATTATTTCAGTTCAAATCACCTTTGTTTTTTTTCATAATATCATCCACTTCATTTATCCTAAGACAGCACAATGACGAAAGTAATACTTACTCTGCTAACTGATTAACGTGTATTAATTTATTATTAATAATAATCATGAATTAATAATCTTTAATGTCTTGGAAATTAAATATCAAATTTAAGTCAAATTAAATATCAGTTTTATACTTATGTTGTAAAGAAAAACATTATTTTTCAAACCTTAGACAGTTGATGGTTTTTCTTAAGAAATGAGTCTATTCTCAACTACATAATCATATTAAATACTATTATTTAAGTAAACCTAGGTCGATCAATTAGGAAGAAAACTGAATATTAATTAACTCAATTTAATCGCTCTAGTACTACTACCACTTTAAAGTTGTATTGTAAAAGAAATTTTTATTCCAGTTCCTAATTTTCTGTCTACAGCTGTGTCAAGATGGTTGAAATTCAAGTACCTTTGTGTAAACACCGTGGGAGTCTCTGTGGTAGTTATGCTGTACGTGCGGTTTACCCATTTCCTGGTTGAGAAAAAACTAATTTGGTTAGATGGATGATAAATTAAATAAAACTGAGGTCAATCAAACATGTTATTGAATGTGAAACATAGCGCCATCTAGTTGTCTCTGCATAGAGCCTGAGTCTCTCCAGATACCAAATCCACATGCATTGTGATGTAACAAACGAAGCTGCATTCCGTGTCTGGAACTATTTGTCAAAGCCCAGTATTTAAACATCATGCAAATGCATTTAGGGATTCTTATATCGCTGTAGTTACACCCACACTGGTTTATTTCAAAGACATCCTATTGGCTGGATTTATTGACTTGGCAGTGTGTCGCCTTATTGGTTTGTACTGTGTTTTTTGGCAAGTGTAAATGAATCCATAATGTAAACTTCTGCAAGCTTACGTAACCTCTGCTGAAGCACGTCTGCTCGTACACCTTTCAAGGTGGAGAAACTGTTACCTCTTTCTGTTTATTATTACTGAATAGTTTGCATTCTTTGTCTTATTATTCCATCCTCACTGGGGTAGAAACACAAATGCCATAAATACCAGATATGTGGTGCCTTTGGAATCAAATTAAATCGCCTAAGTGCTGGTATATTTGCATATTCCTTGCTACAGAATGGACAATGCAGCTCAATGCTCTATTGACACAGACCACAAATATTTGGCTTTCAGGTGTTCAGTGTTGTTCCCAAGTCCGCCTTAGTCTCATCCAAGTCAAGACTGCGTCTTTAAGAAATCAATTCTGAGTCCATTATCGTAGCTGGGTAGCCAAGTCCAAGACCAGAAAAACACCAGTTCAATTCTACGTTATAAATCTGAATTCAAAAACCATAAACTGAAGAATAAACACATAATTAAATTTTGCATTTATTTAAAAAAATGCATACATTTTTTTTTTAAATAGAAATAATAAAAAATAATTTGTCAAGTACAAAGGTAGCACAAACACATGGTATCTTGGATTAATAATTAATTGAATCGTAACATGACTGTATCACACTGGACACGTTTAAATTGGGTTGCTAACTTGGGTTGGGTTGCAGTCACGTTTATAAAAATTATACATAAAACAGCTCCTTTAAAATGCTTTTTAGTTTAACTTTGTATTAAATATTCACATAATGTTAAAAATATGTTAAAAATAAAAAAATACAGTGTCCATTCCTCATGTACCATTCAGTGCATCATTTTCAGTTTGGTACACACAATGAATCAAATGAATACATTTATTGACACGTATGGAACCTAAATTCACAAGTAGATGTTCAACATGGAAAACATTATGTTAATTGTGGCTGTGAGTTTGTCACGGTTAATGCTGGCTACAGTCAGTAATAATCAGCAGTTTGGGAACATTTTGGTTTCCCAGTAAAGTACACTAGCATTGGAGGGAGAGTAGTTGATAAGACCAGGGATCTCATTTATCAAAGTGTGCGTGGAACAGGTCCTAAATGTGCACGTATAAATCGCCGGAACACACAGGCGACTGGTATTTATCATTCGTGCATACCCCACCATGGATCGCCACTTACTCATGGTGGAGGGGTTTGTGCGCCTCTGTGATCCTAGAAGCTATGCTGTCGGGGGCACTTGCCCTTGGTGGGGTCCCCCAGGGAAATTGGTCCTAGGTGAGTAGCCAGCAAAGTGAAATTCACCTAGACATAATAGACTACGTGGCCCCGCCCTGGAGACAGGCCTGGGTGGGGGAACTTGTATGTGAGTGCCAGGTGGCTGAGCCTCTAATAGGCTGGGTGCAATGTAGATCAGGTGACAGTCATCAATCGTGGCTCTAGGAACATGGGATATAACCTCTCTGGTGGGAAAGGAGCCTGAGCTGGTGTGGGAAGTAGAGAGATACCACCTAGCCAGGATCATCTCAACGTGCAGCTCAGGCTCTGGAGCCAAACCTGGAGAGGGGCTGGACTCTATTGTACTCTGGAGTTGCCCATGGCGAGAAGCACTGGGCCAGTGTGGTTCTATTCATAGCCCCCAGGTTCAATGCCAGTACTTTGGAGTTCATGCCAGTGAATGAGAGGGTCACCTCCCTTCGACTCTGAGTCGGGGAACAGGCTCTGACTGTTGCCTGTGTGTATGCATTGTATACCAGTTCAGTATATCTGGCCTGCTTCGAGACGTTGCGTGGGGTACTGGAAGGAACCCCCTTTTGTGATCTCCATTGTTCTACTGGGGGACTTTAACACTCACATGGGTGACAACAGTGAAACCATTAAGGGTGTGATTGTCAAGATTAGCTGGTCCAACCAGAATCGGAGTGGTGCTCTGTTATTGGGCTTACGTGCTAACCACAATTTGTCCATAACAAACACCATGTTCAAACATAAAAGTGTTCATAGGTGCACCTGGCACCAGAGCACCCTAGGTTGAATTTTGTAATGCAAACATCAGATCTGCAACCACATGTTTTGGGTACTCCCTGGTGGTGAGTTCAATCAGAAAGCAGGGGAAAATGTCATATAGACCTGGTAGAGACTCTTGAAGCAGCTGACGAGTACCGGCAGGCCAAGCTGAACGCAGCTTTGGCAGCTGCTGAAACAAAAACTCTGGAGTGGGAGTGAAGCCGTGGAAAATGACTTTCAGTAGCCCTCGAAGAGATTTTGGCAAACTGTCAGAAGACTCAAGGAGGGGCAAGCAAAGCTTCACCCATGCTGTTTACCGCAGGGATGGAGCTCTGTTGACCTTAAATTGGGATACAGTCAGGCAGGGAAAGGAGTACTTCAAGGACCTCCTGAATCCCACTAGTATGGCTTCCTTGGAGGAAGTAGGGCTGGAAGACTCAGAGAAAGACTTGCCCATCTCTAGGGCTGAGGTCATTGAAGTAGTCAAAAGAACCTTCAGCGGCAAGACTCCAGAGATGAATGGGATGCGCCTTGAGTTCCTGAAAGCTCTTGATGTTGTTAGGCTATCTTGGTTGACTCACCTCTTCAACATTGCATGGAGGTTGGGGACTGTGCAGTTGGATTGGCCTGGGCTTGTGGTTTCAGTCTTTAAGAAAGGGGACCAGAGAATGTGTTCTTGGGGTCTTGTTCACAAAGGAGGGAAGACGGGAGCAGGAGATAGACACATAGATCAGTGCAGCCCTGGTGAGGTGTTTTGTGCATGTCCAACCAGAAGAAGCCATACCCAGGAGACATACCCAGGGCATGTTAGAGAGATTATACACTACATTGACAAAAGTATTGGGACACACCTCTTAATCACTGAATTTAGGTGTTTTATTCAGACACATTGCGACAGATGTATAAAACCAAGCACCTAGCCATGCAGTCAAGTTTATAAACATTTGCGGAAAAAATGGGTTGTTCTGAGGAGCTCAGTGAATTCAAGTGTGGTAGAATGCCACCATTGCAATTTCCCTCTAGATATTCCACGGTCAGCTGTAAGTAGTATTGTTAAGAGGCAAACTCACAGTTTAGACAAGGAAACTGTGTAATTTTAGTCTGTTTTTAAAATAATTTTAGAATTTAGAGAACGTTGACAGGCTATGGCAGAGGTTCCCATTGCCAAAACCAAGACAGCAATAAAATACTGATTAATATATGATGCCAAAAACTATAGCAAAATATATTGACATTTTTGTCAATGATTAAAAATGACACGAAAATATATGGAAGCAACAAATTTGAAACTGATCCAATCACAAGTAGTATGCAGAGTTTTAGTTCTCGAGATGCGGTCTTGGTCTTGAGACCGCTCGACCTGATCTCAGTCTGGTCTCGGTCTTGAGCCTGTTTTGTCTTGACCTTGCCTTGACAAAAAGAAAATTAATTTCCCTGCTCTGTCCTCTTGTAGCGTTGTTACTTAAAAATGTACTACATCTCCCAGCTGCCCCTGCGGTATAGATGGGAAAAAGCAGGAACCAGTTGTTCAAACAATGTAATCCAGGTCAAAGTGATCCAGATTTTGAAATCCCTTGTTTTGCTATCCAGGATCTGGTATCCATTTTACTTTCATGCCGGTTTTTCAAAGCAACACTGGATTAGATCACTGTTATCCAAATACAGAATTTTCAGGATCACCAAATCAGGTTTACTAGTTCTTTAAATAGAACCCACAGTGTAGCCTACTGGCTATGTAAAGAACAGAAGAATAGAACAACCTATACAGAGACTCCAGAGCAACCGCTGATGTTCTCTCCAATTGAGGGACAGACTGGACATGCAGTCAGGGATGCAATTGTAAGATATTACTTCTGATTGATGAATTGAGTAATAATAATAATTATCTAATAATTATAATTTTCTTAGATGCAATTGTACTTAAATGTTATTGAGAAATTGAAAATTGTTATACATACAAAAAGTATAACAATATAATACATTTTTTATGTTTTATATATTATATTTCATATAAATATATGCATTATTGTTTGCATGTGAAATTTTTTTTAATAATAGGGTCTTTTGGAATTACATAAATGAATATATTACCTCAATATGGGTACACTCTACCAAAAAAATAAAATCAAAATTCTGATTCAGAATTTTCAAACCTTGGTCTTGTTTTGTCCTAATTAAAAGTCTTGATCTTGTCTTGGTCTCAGTTGGGATGGGTGTTGATCTTGACCCAGTCTTGGGTTGAATGAGTCGTGATCTTGTCTTGATCTCAAAACAGATGGTCTTCAACACATCACTGGTAATATGTTTAATTAGTGTTGATTGTAGCTGTGCATGATTAGATAGTGCTGATCTAACCGGCTGCAGGTACAACGTGCATCAGTCTGACAAGCGGAAACTAGTTTTGTCTGTAGACTCTGTCTGTAAATTGTGTTGCCATTATGTCTGTGCCCCAGTGGACCTTAGATAGGAAAAAATGTACCAACATATGGATTTTCACATTTAAATGAGAAAAATAAATCTCAGTACAAATCATGTGAAAATATTCTAATTCCCAAAAGGTAGTTTGGCAACATTACATTAATTCTGGGATTTGATGTGTAAATATCTATGATTCTAAGTAATGTTAAATGTGATTAATTGTGATTAATCACAGAAAATCACTTGATTATTTTTTTTTTAATCAATACACAGGCCTAGTCCAAATCTTTTGTCATTATTTGCAACATAAGTATAACATTTTTGTGGTCATATCATGTGCTGTCAAAAAACATGTTAGTTAAAAGACTAAGTGGCTTAAACTAGCTGGAGGTTTTAAACCAACAAAGATACAGCTGTACAGAAAGTAAATTAATAGTATACTGTATTGTAAGTAATTATTTAATAGAAGTAGGAATTTCACTGTATGCTTGCATTTAGGATGATTTTTTCTCCCAGGGCACTGTATGACTTATCATTGTTCTATGAATATTCGGTTTCCTGCTTTCATCTTCTTATTTCCTAAATCCCAGGAATATTGCAGACAAATGCAATGCATTTGCCCTTTTTAATAGCTAATGTTGTTATCGACACACATTTGGATATGTGACCAGATAGGGGGTCACACAGATCACCAGGGTGAAACATGAAGCAGCCCAGTAACTTTAGCCAAAGTCAGTACTGCGTCTGAGCCAGTAGGCTGTACTGGTTTCTGTACTGGACATTCCTAATCTACAGGCTGTACTGGTTTCTGTCGGCAGTTCTTACCATGTGCTCAAGAGGGTGCTGCTCTCAAGTAACATCTTGTGTTTCATGTGTCCTTGACAAAAATAGTTTTGTATTTTAAAATGAAATGAGACACTGAAATTAACAGCTCTATTGAGGCATAACCAGTTTATATAAATTTGCACATTCTTCTTTAAGACTCTTTGGTTGGCTTTTCCCCTCTATTGCATCAACAAAAGTATTCTTTTTCAGTGCTGTAACACTTTGTCTAGTTATTTATTTAACGCCTTTTCTCAGTTTTAGTTACAGTTCCTTTCCAAACTGATAGGTAACAAAGTTTGTAACCAGGTCTCTGACCAGTTCCACCTGATAGCTTGATTGCTTGCAACCAGAAAATTAAGAAGTTAGAAGAAGTTGATCAAAAGAGACCTCCAGACGCCGAGTGGGGTAGGTCAGTGGGTTACGACAGTCTGCTTGTGATCGTAAGGTTGCTGGTTCAAATCCCATGGTCTGCATGGGGGGGGGGATTTCATTAGTGGGTCATAGTTCCTGTGATTGGCTGATCCTGCTTTCTCAAAGATGTGAGTCGCTTTGAATAAAAGTATCTGCTAAATGAATGTAATGGAGGCAAAATGCCATAGAGTGAATCAGCCAGGCATCTGCCTCGCCTGCTGCAGGAAGGGCTCATCTTTGCGTGGCTTCTTTGCATGTCCTTGATCTCGATGCATCACATGTCTGATGTCTTCACACTGACCGAGTTATTCTCTCTCAATCAGGTCTCATTACAGGTGCTGCCACAGATGATTGAAGATGAGAATAACCCCTGAGTGGTCCGGCTCCCTACTGCTCCTCGGCTGACTTGTGCTTCATTTCACACTGTAGTGACACAACACGTGTTTTTTTTTTTTTTTTTTACTGCTAGGTGCAGTTGTTTCTCCTGCAAACAAAAATTAACACTGCATTCAAAAGCAGCTACTCAAGTTTAAAAAGCCCTAGCTCCTCACCGTGACAGAGTGCACTATATGATAATCAGAACTTGAAAGAAGTCCATTATCCAATTCCAAATGTTGTGCAAAAGCTTGCAACAAAGGCACACTTGTGAAGAATGGTGAATCACATGGACGCCGCCACGCCAAGTGTTAGTGTGGCTGGAGATGGGAGCGTTCCTGGCATGAGCGCCTTTGGGGAGGGGGCCTTCCCACTCAGCGTGGACTGAGCGTTAAATTGGCCCCTTCACATTTCTGACCACCTATAATTTTATGAGTTTGCAATTTCAAAGCAATACCCCCATCCCAGTGTTTAAAGCAAACACACCACGTTTGTGCGCTGTGTGTACTTTTGGTGAGGAAATTTGAAATATAATGTTACAGGAGATGTTATTACAGATGAGATAAGAGGATAATTTTACAGTGCTGCATTACAGGAATTCCTGACTAATTCTCACGTTAAAATCGAGGGATTCTAGAGAGACATTATAAATTAAGACTAATTGTGTCAATAATTCATGCATTGTAGTAACATATTTCACTGATTATTTCCAAACATAAAATATTTATTGCATTTTTTGATATTTAGTGGACAGTAGAAATGTGTCAAGAATTATACTAGCCACAGTTTTTTTTTCTATTATTGTAAGACATGCACTGACTGAATATATCCAGGTTTAAGAATTGATCTTGTGCGTTATTCAGTTTTGGTGACATATTTGTGGTACATTGCGAGGTTCTGCAGTGAGAGATGAGACACTGTGGCTGAGGCCTGCATGCAGCCACATGTGGTGAGCGAGTGTGTCTTGGCATTTATCGTCATTAGTGTGGGGGCGAACAAAACTTCCCACTGCTTTAAAATGCGCCAGAAACAGTGTGAATAGAAATGTATCCAATATGTTTATTTATATAAGAGCCTTGAGATTTCCAGTTTGAACTGAACATTGTGTCTGCGTGTTCATGTGTGTGTATGCATGTGTGAGTATGTGTGTGTGTGTCTCTCTTCATTTATGTGGGTGCATGTGTGTGTACGTGTGTCTCTTTATGTCTGCGTGTGTGTATGTCTCTTCGTGTCTGCAGACTGGTCCAAGAAGATTATCAGCAACCAGTAGAGGAGTTGGATCGCCGCCAGTTCTGTAAGTTGATAGTGTTCTGGATATCCGGCTCTGTGAGTGTGTGCCATGCGATGCTCTTATTTCACTGTACTTCTGTGTTTGAGGAGGACTCTGACTTGGTGCTGGAGCAGATAACGACCACTAAATGAATAAAGAATCTTCAGCTGCTCATTGACTGCGTCTCCCAGTCACACGTATGTGTTCCTCCCTGCAGTTCACAGAACACTAATTGATATTCAGAGAAAGGGAAGAGTCAGACTGATGTGATGGACAAATCTGATATACCTCTACATCACGCTGCATCCAGTTAAAGCACTACTCATTTTCCCTGTGGGATCTATACTTAGATGCCAGTTTAATGATAATTGATTTAATCTGCAGAAAGATAATGGATATATCTGGAATGGTCATCATTTTGCACTGAGATGTAGCTGTGAAGGACCTGATAATGTCTTTTTGTTTTGTCATTTATGGCAAGTTTTGCATGATATCATCAACATGATTTAGGTCAAGGTCAAGAAAGTTAACACCTTAATGATAATTCCATCTCCGCAGATTCCTCCATTATGTCGTTATGCCACACTGAAGACGTGCCAGCCATCTCCACAGGGACCTTCAGTACCTGATGGTGCCCCAGCTCTGGAAGACATCCTGTGTGGTCCCCATTCAAAAAACGTAACTTCAGACCATTTCTCACTTGACATATTATGGAGACCTTTGAGAGGCTGGCACCGCAACAGCTTCCACCCCTGGTAAAAGGTTTTATCTTGTAAGACAGGGAGGAAAACCTGCAGCTCAGCATCAGCAAGAGAGAGGAGTTGGTGCTGCACTTTGGGAGTGACAGCCAGCCCCTGCATGCAGTCACCATTCAGGGGGAGGAAGTGGAGGTGATGCAGTCCTGCAAGTACCTGGACTGGACCAACAACACAGCAGCACTGTACAAGAAGGACCAGAGCCGACTGTACTTTCTGAGGACTCTCCAGTTTTTTGAGGTGCGTAGTAAGCTGCTAAGCATGCTTTATCATTCCATAGTGGCCAGTGTGCTTTTTCCACACTGTGGCCTGCCATCAGTTCAGGTGATACCAAACCCCCGAACAAATGCACCAGGAAGGCCAGCTCCATCTCAGGACTGACCCTGGACCCACTAGAAGCCATAGTGGAGAAGAGAGTGATAGCAAAGTTGGAGCATATTTGGCCGCCAGGTCATTCCACCACGTTGTACTACAAAGTTCTTCTGGGGATCATTCCGATCTCTCGCCATCTGGCACTACCATGCTTCCTCCCAGTGTGCCACTCGACACCCCTGGTCACATAACAAACCTCTGGTTCTCGCTGTTCTGATTGCTAAGATACCACTCATACCACCATTTGTGTATGCTTATTAATTTCCTGCACAATATTCTGTTTGTGAACTGTGATACTCTTTACATTTGTCTGACGTGTGTTCTGCCTTTGAACTTTGTCTTTGTTTTGTGTTTGTATCTGTGCATTTATGTACCTTGCTATATGCAAAGGTACCCCCCCCCCCCCCAGGATCAATAAAGTATCTTATCTCCTTGAAATGAGTCTTGTCCTTAACACAGGCATAGCATCATGACAGGCAAGGCAGGCAATAGCCTGGGGCCCTCAAGTTGGGAGGGGGGCCTAGAGGGCATGCAATTACATAGTACATTGCAAATCTGCTTAATCTGTGTATTCTGTTCTTTTATAAACAGAAATGAAAATAAAAGACATGCGTTTATTGAATTCTCTCTATTGATAATACTAATTTAGGCTTTATGCTAAAGTGATGGCAATACGTATCCCATGCTGTAGGAGGGTGAGTAGGAATGCCCCATGGAGATGTTTCTCTTTGGCCTGGTCCGTATTACTATCAGGTGTAATCATCTTCTTACAGGCTAGTTAAAAAGAGAAATTGTCTAAAACGAACACGAGAAATTCCAGGTGCCTGTGAGGAGCCGGAACACACCAACTTCGAATGACGTCACACACACAAACCATTCTTTAATAAAGATGATGCACTAGAAATTATTTAAACACGCAACAATGCAATATTTTCTGTCAACACCTGTCCGTTACATCTAACTGTAAGAAAGACTTACCCTATTAGATGAGCTTAATGGCTCTGAAGGAAACTTCATCTGTTTTAGTGGCCAAAATGTGGATTTTTCTGCACACGTGGGGTTCAGTTTTTCCCTTTCAAATCAAAAGTCAG
>JAODKN010000079.1:7977401-7988642 GCA_026774425.1 Petrocephalus zakoni
AGCGCGGTGCCCATCCTAAAGTGTGTCAAAGCGCGGTGCCCATCCTAAAGAGTGTCAAAGCGCGGTGCCCATCCTAAAGAGTGTCAAAGTGCGGTGCCCATCCTAAAGAGTGTCAAAGTGCGGTGCCCATCCTAAAGAGTGTCAAAGCGCGGTGCCCATCCTAAAGAGTGTCAAAACGCGGTGCCCATCCTAAAGAGTGTCAAAGCGCGGTGCCCATCCTAAACAGTGTCAAAGCACGGTGCCTATCCTTAAGTGCGTAAAAAGCACGTGCCTATCCTTAACTGTGTCAAAGCATAGTGCCTATCCTTAAGTGCGTCAAAGCTCAATGCCTATCCTTAAGTGTGTAAAAAGCGCGGTGCCTATCCTTAAGTGCGTAAAAAGCGAGGTGCCCACCCTTAACTGCTGAAACATAGTGCCTATCCTTAAGTTACCCTACTCTGTTGAAAATAAGTGCATAAATAGGCAAACAATCATCAGTGTCCCGATATACGGGTGACTGAGGCAGAGCAGAGGCGCGTGGCAGAGCACTGCAGGGGTGCAGGCTCACCTTGCTGTGAATGAACGTGACGCCGTCCCTGTGCCCGGCCAGATGCCCCACCGGCTGGGGCCTGTCCTCCCGCAGCGTGCGCCGATCCCAGGCCTTGCACAGGGCGTCGTCACTGCCCGAGAACAGCAGCTGGGACGAGGTGTCAGCAAACGCCACGGCGTTTACGTCGTCCTCATGAGCATCGATCTGAGACGGGGAGACAGGCGGAGGGTGAGCCTGGAGCACGCCCGGCTCACGGCCCAGGGGGCGCCATCAGGGAAGTGCTGTACTTGCTGTTACACTCGTAATGATGCTACTATAATTAGACTCAGTAATTTGATATTAATTATAACTAGATATAAAACACGCTGGGTTTTATTTTGCCTGATTGTGTGGAGAACATGATGACTAAGAAAAACTTGCAATCTCTTTGTTCAGAATACAAAATTTAATTTAAAACCGTAAAGGGTTATGTATTTTCCAGATTTATTTTTAACGCTGGCATGCCAAATATTGAACACAAAAGCTAAAATTTCATATGAAATCTAACTCTGAGAGAATAGTGGAATGATGACAAAAAAGTATTAAATTCTTCTTAACCCTCTGAAAAATTTATTTGGCACTGTGTGATTTGGACCCAAAGACAAGCAGAAAAGGCATGAGTTTCATATTCTGTATGATGCCTTAGAGTGCAAAAGCTCTGCACTAGAGTCTATGGAGAAATATATGTTTTTAAACACATTTTTACCAAATGCATACCAAAATACTTTGTTACTGGAAAACAAAGCTCACTTTAGCTCAGTTTAAATACTTCAAATTGTCTAAGTGTCAGTGGAAAATAACGCATGTGTCAGGAGCAGCCACTGATGAAGTGAAGGCCCAACTGGCATAAAGAGAAGACACCCTGGGGTAACCACCCCCAGCAACCAACCTTGAGTGTCCTCCTGTTTAGCTCACGGTCAAACACGTAGAGACAGCCGTCATTTGCTCTGAGGAACAACGAGACACAGGTGCTGAAGGTGCACAAAAACGAGAGAGTGGCAGCCAGGCGGGAGCCTGAGGTGGCTCCTCATCGCCGGCCGCCGCGTGTCACACTAATGCACTAACAACACATTCTAAAAAGGGAGGCGCTGCAGCACAGTGGCTGAGGTTGAGGCCGCATGTTCCCATGGCAGGAGTTTCAGATCTCGCCTCCACTCTTCTCGTGCAGTTTGCATGTTCTCCCCTTGTCATGCAGATTTCCTCTGGGGGGAGTTTCTTTTCCTCTCATAGTACAAAGTCATGCAATTAGGCTTATCCTGCATCTCTAAATTGCCCATAGTGTGTGTGGGGGGGGGGCTCTGTGATGGACTGGCATCTCATCCAGGGTGTACAGGCTACCCTGACTAGGAAGCTCGTGGAAGATTTACACAAAAACGTTCAGAGGGCAGAATGAAAAATGACTGGTTCAGAGAAATACCCAAACAGATTATACAGGAGGCGGGACCAAGACATCTGATTGGCTGGTCTGACCTCTGACAAGCTCTGATTGGTTCTCTCTTTAAAACATGAATTTTCCTTCTCCCCTCAGAACATGTTTCCATTAGCAACCAGGATAAACAGTTTTTGAAGAATAAACAAAATGATGAATCCCTCTGGACCTTCCTCATCTTCATGAGCTATGGGAAAAGTGATTATTCCTAATGTGCAGAGCCCTGCAGTTTTTAAGAGAACCCTGCATGCACTCACCCGCCCAAGACCTCCTTTCCGTCTGAGGATGCTGCCAGGGAGAATACACAGAACCTCCTGCCCTCTGGGCTGAGGGAGTGACAGAGAGCCAGAGTGACAAGGTGTTCCTCAAACAGGAAAGAGCTTCTGCTGGCATGTGGACATGGAGCATCTTCCATGTGTCACGAGCATGACCAGCCAGGGGCACATGGTGAAAAACCACGTGGGCAACACGTACTGCTGCAGCAATACACCCCCGTACCTCCAGGACAATGTCCCAGCACCACATATAACCTTAAGTATGTTAGTTGAAACCCCAGGGGCTCTGCTTTCTGCCCTTCAGCAAGGTGCTTAACCTGAACTCCAGGCATAATATCTGTGCTAAATGTGTTAAAAGCATAAACTGCTTTTAGACAAAGGCCTCTGCTGAACTATAAAACGAGTGGGAAGCAAAAGTCTGCGTGTGACCAAGCCAGCTGCAGAGTTTAAAGGTGTAACAGCTCATAAAGAGGCACTAACTTGAGGTCCAGAGCGGTGTGTGTCTCATTGTCTCCACCTATACTGCAAACATGAACTACAGGGGGAGAGAGGGGGGGAGGGAAAGACTCAACACAGCTGCTGTCCGGGGAACACCCCCCTCCCACCCAAAAATATCTGCCTTAGACATAAACTTCAATGTAAACAAAGGATTGGATTGCAATTCTGGTCATTAAAGGCACTTAATCTAATTAAGATAGCTATTCCCTCAAGCATTTCCCCTGCATTACCCCCACAGCTCTACAAATACTTGTACAAACAATTAGCATAATGAAAAAAGTCAACAGCTTCCAAATACATCGCAGCCAGATTGAATGGGGTGTTTCCAGAGTAACCAACTTCGGTCAAATAAGAATGGCAGCGGTCTCACATATTAAATCCCGTTTTAACTCAATAGTATTGATAGATCTGAATATGCAAATAAAGAGGTATAGGGTCAATACTCATGTCAGAATTGATATTGATATTTATAGTTTTCATTTCATTATGGACCCCAGTATAGTTCTTAATTTGTAATATGTGGCCACCATGTTATTGGGTAACTGCGATATGTGACTTGGGAGACTGAGGTCCCCTTGCTTACTGTAGTCAGACCAGCTGGAATAGAGGACACAGTTTGCGTCGGGAGTAAAACAGACATCCAGCACACTCCAGCCCACATCCCGTGCCCTGACTGTGCGCTTCAGGTCAAAGCGCCCCCTGCTGGTGTCGTACAGGCGGATGTTCTGGTCTGAGAAAGAGGAGCAAAAAACCAGGTCAGGTTCTTCCAAATATGGACAGTAACTTAGAAACCTATATAAAATAAAATTCAGTTTATCATGGTCACAATTCACCAGACTACAAATGGCATGTCTAATTACCCTGGCAAGCCGAGAGAAACATGTTGCCGTCCTCACTGTACACTCCACAGAAAGCCTTCTGATGATACGTCTCCTTCAGGACCACGTGGTTGGGCAGGAAACTTGTGTAGTGATAATGGCATACAAAACGCATCAAGGCTTACACCTTGTACCTCTGCATCTCCATTCAAAATGGCAAATGGATATGTCAACAACAGCAGAGTCAAACATAATTATAAAAATGTATTCCATTAATCTGCAATGTGTTGCAGAGATAAATTATTCCAGAAATGTATGAGATGCATGTGCAGCATAGAACAGGACGCTTTGTTTTTATTACTCTGACACGGATAAATTGGACAATCTTAGACACAAGACCATCAGGAGTACACTCAGTACTGACCCGTGGCTGCTTCACCTTAGAGAGGAAATGCCCCATTTGTAATTGTGATTTTTTCCATATTATTCCAAGACAAAAAAATGTCTTGCTTACTTTAACATGTTTGTCAAAGGAATTTCAGCTGAATGCGATAAAAAGTTCTCAAGTATTGTAATTCCAGAAATTCTAGAATTACACACAGCTGGCCTTCCACACAAACAAACATAGAAGACGAGCCCTAAGACAGAACAGTGTTTCTCAAACCAGTCTACAGTGACCCCCAGACGGTCCACATTTCTTCTTGTGGACTGTCTGGGGGTCCCCGAGGACTGGTTTGAAAAACACTGAGGTAGAAAACTTAGAAACAGAGATAGAAAGAAACAGCACAGAGAGCATAGCTGTGCGCACCACGTGACTCAAAGCTACCCCACCCACAGGCATGGAGGAGCGGACGGTGGGAGCGGAGAGTGCGCTAATGCGCCATGACATGTACTCACTGTGAGCGGATGCGGCTGCACTCTCCATGAGAGAAACTGGAGCCCAGACATCGGCCTTGTTCCCGCTGAAATTAAATAAGGGCACTCAACCTGGAGGAGTGTCTACAACCAGCCAATCATGGGTGAGAATGGGCTGCCAGGGGACAGGCAGCACAAACTTCTCTTCTCACCTCTCTCAACATATGGGTGAAGCTCTTGGGGCCCTTTCGACCCGAGGACGCGGTGGCCAGGAGGATCTGCGTTCGGATCTCACTCCGATCAACATCCTGGGTGTCGGGCTGGGAGTCCACTGGCGGGGCAAGGAAGAACCACAGGTCGACATGTTTTCGGCACACAGACAGAAAATTGCAACAGAAAAGTTTAAGGGTATATTCACCTCCTCTTACTTGGCGCATAAGGGCGAAATTGTCACACACACTTACGATGTACAGTACAAACTCACTCAGCATCATATCGATTACGGTTACCAGGGGGATTGTAGCGGTCTCCTAGGCGCCCCTCCCATGCGCCATCGCTATCTTCATCCGAGTCAGAATAAGACTGGACCAGTTGCAGCCCCGTGGCCCCACCCCCATGGACCAGCCGCACCTGGCCCCTCCAATTAAATGACAAGAGACATGCATTTAATGACAAAACTGAAGTCTTGCAAATCCAGTATCCTTTTAAAGACACTTTTATAGAGGTGAATAAGAAATATAAATAGAATAGCTGATGCATGCATGCTCAATGGCAGTCAGCTAAGAAAACACAAGGTAAAAAAAAAAATAGGTAAGCAGTCCGTATTCAGCCATAAACTCTCATGATCTACTACCAGAGTATTAAATAAGTATCCCAGAGGATGTACAGGATATGATAGCAACACGAAATCAAGGCTGTAGTTTGTCAGCAATAGATTGGCAGGCATTACAACATGTCAGCACAGAGCGGTAGTGAGTCACTATCTGCCACTTACCTCCTCAGTAAGTACGCCAGCACTTGAGCTAAATCGACGTCCTCTTCGTCTGCTGACTGCCTGTCCGTCTGCCTCTCGTCCTGCCTGCGGCCCTGCTGGTTGTTTGTCTGGTTGGGTCCTGTTTCTGACTGGTCTGGGTTGCCGCTGGACCCACGACTGGACATCCCAGAACTGGACCGAGAGCCCATAGACTGAGAGGCTCTGGGACAAGCAAATAAAGTCACTGAAGTGTTTTTAATGCAGCAAAATATTTCAGGAAACAAATACAGTTCAAACTGCCTAATAACAGGACTTGAATAATCTCTTTGGTTTGGAAATGCATGACGTCTCTTTTAGGCTGGGAATGGCTGCATGCTGCATGGACATGTGGGAGACAGATGCAAGCCTCAGGGCTCTCTGCTAATGATACACATGAGAATACATTGCACACCCAGTACAACTATGAGTTTTTTTTGTCATTTTCTTTTTATTTAATGAATCACTCAAAAAATATAATAATAATAATTCAGAATAAATTTTGCATAACATAACATGGACTCCATTTTAGGAAATCTGCAGCTTCAACTCTGAGGAGGGCAGACGTATCATTATTATTCAGACAAATAATAATAACATTAATGTTCACGATAATTATATTAATATTTAATAATGCTATTTATTCTGATTATTATCGTCATCTAAGCCTAAGAATGTCAAACACGCATTAGTCAGTATCAAATACTATTAATGACTGACTTGAATTTAGTTCGTTTTCCAAGTGAAAATCCTAACATTTTATCTAAAAGACCGATTCTGACACGGCTCTGATGGTCATGCATAAAGCGGATCGTGTTTAAAAGAAATATCAAACGCTGTCCAAAGAGCAACCTGACATGTGAAATAATGGGGTCATCAACCTTTGCTGCTTTAACTATTACTGTCAAATGCTGGGAACGCTACCCGTACGTCTGATAGAATTATATAGTATTATATAGCTAGCTAATTCCTCAACCGTAAACTTGAAAAGCGGCGCACTGTACGGATATTTATACAGAAAATGACTCTCGGAAATAACAAACGGCGTCACGTAAGATATATCGCTACGGGGGAAAAAAACAAAAACAAGCAACCCTTCAAAAGCTGAAATTACCGTGTTTATTTGGCGTAAACTGCCTTGTCAGCTGTTTTCGGTAGCGTTTTCTCTCGACGTCTCAATATTTTAAAATACGAGCTAGCAGGTTAGAATCAACGGCTGCTATTCCTCAGCTTTAAGAAGCTGTCGGCGTTTACTGCTCCGTAAAACAGCTGGTCTTATCAGGATACTCCAGCGAAGGCCGCACTGCCTATCCGCGACGCCATGTTGTTTACATTGTCCGTGATGCCCTTTCCCGGTCACATGACCGCTACTTTCGTGCGTTGTTTTACTCTACAATTACTGAGTGCGCTTCTCTCTGATTGGACGAGATGGCACCGATGAATGATATGAACCAATGAAACTCGAATGCGTTTAAAAAAAACTGAGCATGTTTTTCTTTCTACGCCAGTATACACAGTTTTGCCTCTATAGTACATTATTATGCATTATGCATGCATATTTCACAGTTGTCCTTCTATCGATATCGTTGCTCGATATCTACTTTAAAACATTTGTTATTGTTGCAAACGTCCAATCGGAAGGTTCTGAATGCTTTAATAAATGCAAAACGAAACAGTTTAAAAATATTTTATTAACCGATAACAATATAAAATACAATAAATATGTAGCTTGACAAGTAGATAAAGCAAAAATATTTACTTAGACAAATCTAAAATACTCTTTACTTTAACAGTCCGTATAACATTTAAGATAATCTCAATATATTTTAAAGTGAAAATTTTGCAGTTAATCCCATCAATTAATATTAGTAGTAGTTGTTGTAATAAATTCAGTAGTAGAAAATTCATTCACGTAAAAATATTTTAATTTTCAGTGTTAATATTTCATCACCTTTAAATCTTGACAATTTTTGTGGAACTGAATATATTACCTGGAAACTTTTAAGGGATGGTATTGCATGAGAAATAAAGTATCTGTACAAGTTCCTGATATGAAATTCCTTAATACATGACATTTAATGCTTCTGAATCAGAATCAGAATTCACTTTATTGGCCAGGTACTTGGATTTTGTTTTGGTACCACTGGTGCATAAATTCTAACATCTAATAGAATTCTAACATCTAATAGAATTCACCTTTTGTAACAAAAGGACCGAATTGTATTGGAAACAATGTATTTTCATATTTTGTATTTTACACTGTATTTAACATACAAATGATAAAGTGCACTAACACAGACTAACAGAGGTTCACACTGAGAGTGGCTCAGTCGGTTATACCTTGGTGCCCGTGAATCGAAGCCTTTCAATCGAAAGGCTTCTGGTTTGAGCCTAGTTTGTGGGCTCTTGAGCAAGGCTCTTAACACTCAGCTCCAGGGTGACTGCATGCTAGCTGACTCTGCACTGACACACACCCCCTCCCCCCTAAACTTGCTCCCACCTGTCTGTGTGTCTCATGGAGAACCTTTATTGAAGGTTAATCTGGTATGGCTGGTCCTCTATTCTTTTAAAAGGGGCCACAAAAATGTATAAGGCATTTAAGGCCATATTATAGCATGAATATTTACAGACTTAGCAATTTACTGTAGCATCTACTGTACAGTGTCATTACTAAGAAAAGTACAAACAGCAAATGGAACCAAACTCAAACCTCCT
Source organism: Petrocephalus zakoni (assembly GCA_026774425.1). Taxonomy (NCBI): domain Eukaryota; kingdom Metazoa; phylum Chordata; class Actinopteri; order Osteoglossiformes; family Mormyridae; genus Petrocephalus; species Petrocephalus zakoni. Next base: position 7,985,569 of record JAODKN010000079.1, read on the forward strand.
TGATCTCTTAATGACGTGGAATCAGGACGACGATACCAATATCCTTGGATCTTCACGTACAACATTTAATCTTGTAAACATCAAGTGGTCTAATTTTCCATTTTCCTGACATCGCATAAAATCACAGAATGCATTTAGGGATGAATAAAAGTTGAGCATTTTCTCAACAAGAAACAAAGATGCAAGGAAGACTGATGTATTTTGCAAGAGCCGAAATGGTTAAAAAGATTGAGTAATGAAAAAATTGGGTAACGCTATATACAGTACATGAATATATACATTAATAACAAGCATTATATGATTTTAATGATGGTCATTATCATGCATTGTTTGTTATTAACACAAATTAAAGCTGTTACGCCATGTTAGAATGGTTAGGTATACTAGTTATATGCTGTTTATAAATGTTCTATTACTGTGTTATGAATGTGCATAGAATGTTATATGAATACATTAAAAAGGCATTATGAATGTGCAAGTAATGTAAAGCGTCATCAAAACTGTTCTGCACAAAGTAAAGACTTTTTGATGTCACACCTTCAGGAGAGGCATTTACTGTTATTTTAGCTGTTGTATCAATAGCTCTTATTTCTGCCAAGTTCATTAGTAAATTATACCGTAAAGGTATAAAAAAGAAAATGGCTGCTCACAGGCCATATGGCACATTTTTCCGTTAAATAAAGATAAAGACTTAATTAAACGTGCCAATTTGGACCAAGTATTTGTCTGCACCACAAGGCATCTAGGACTTGCCAATCATGCAGATTTTTAGGCATCTAGTACATGTATGCAAAATTCATATATATATATATATGGAAATATTCAATATATAATTGAAATATTAGTTCCTCAAAGCTGTAAACGTACCATTGCTAATTAATCATGAGGACAATTTTCCAGTATAAACAAGCACAATATTAAATATAGACTTTTAATGCATCGTCATCTGAAATATCTAAAATAAGTGCATCCTCCTTATCATTATTTTCCAAAAGTCAACACCTAATCTTGTTCTTAAATAAATGCTGATTGACTGTATTTAATAATTCTGGATATTTGAATCGCACAAGCCTTACAAATCAGAATTCACTGTGTATTCTTCAGTTCTTTCTTCTCAGTAAATAAGCAAATGCTATGTAAATTAATATGCCAACACAAGTGTGATTTTTTTTCTGCCAACATGGTAAAAATGACTTGCATTTTAAAAAGAACTACTTGTCAATTCATTAAATAATCCACAGAAATATTAACTGCGGCTCTTATTGCGGTTTTTAACATTAGCATTTAAAACGAGTATATTATTTTATAAATGTATATTGTTGAAAAGAGATTAAATAGGTGAACTTCACAAATGAATAATGAATTTGCCCCCGGCATCGGCAAAGTATATCTTAAGAAATTTCCAGTAGTCATCAAATAAGAAACAAAGGAACAATAAACAATATACTATGTACAGATCGGAATTGAACATTGTGTTATTTTGAGTGCCAGATTATGATATTATAATATACACACAAAATGAGAAATAATAGATAATCAATATCCATTGCCATATCACTGGTCAGTCATAGATAGCATAAATGCTTAGCTGTCGCTGGTTAACAAAGTTTGTATTAACAGAGGAAGTGTTGGTGTATTGTTAAATCATGTTATTGTTTTTTTTTAAAGAAAGATCAGTTCATTCTCATACATGAACATAACCTTGTTCTCAAACTGAGCATTGTTGGAATTATTCTTTAAAAATACATTATAACTGCTTTGTTTAGCAATTTTTTTATTTAAAGTGTTATAATTGCAGATATTTATACAGCTGGCTATTTTGCCAGTGCAATTAGACACAAGTACCCCGATCAGTGGTACACTGTCAGAAGAATCCTCACAAACCTGTTGTCTTCAAGTTAAAGAGCTGTAAACAGCATACAACCTGCTGTCCTCAGTATGTCAGAAGAATAACCGAATTAGCTATTATCTATTGCATACTTATTTTGTCTTTGTTGTTCAGTGCAATCAGAGGATTTTGGGGAAATTTGTGGTTATGTGGATTAGGATTCTGTGTCTGTGATTGGAAGGTCGCTGGCTCAAATCTTATCAGCACAATGATGTCACTGCTGGGCCCTTGAGCAACGCCTTTAACCGCAATAGCTCCAGGAACTGGCCGAGCCTGCTCTGAATAAAAGTGCACGCATAATTAAAGAAAATTATTTTCCTATTTTTATTTGCTATTAGATTGCTCTTGGTGTGATTTGACTATTTGTAGTGTCAAGAACTCATGTACACATATGTGTAAATGCATAACATTCATACAAGGTACAACATAAGACATATTAATAAAGGGTTCATGTTTCCTGTATGTTGACGGACGGCTATAAGTATAAGGCGTGTGCTACATAAACTTTGGTTGAAGGGATTTTAAACAGATGACAATGGGATTAGCCACTAATGCACGAAATGCATAACACATACAAGGTTGGGGAAACTTGGTTAGCAGGAAGAGGAAGTCGATCGGAACACGCCGCGGGCCCAAAAGTTGCTTCGGAACGACCCCCAGATCAGATACACCACAGAATTCAATGTCCTCCCTCGCGCTATGATTGCGCATGCGCACATGGCGGCTGCCAGCGAGCTGCTGTATGTTTACTACAGTAGAGGAAAAGAGGGGGAAAGAGAGAGAGAGAGAGTGACTGAGAGAGAGAGAGAGAGAGAGAGAGAGAGAGGGAGGGGGAGGGAGAGTAAGCGAGCGAGCGAGCGCGAGAGAGAGAGAGAGAGAAAACTTTTCAGTGGGTTTTAAAGAGCGAGAGGAAGCGTGCGCCGGAGCAGCGACCATGCAGGTAACGCGCTAATTGCACTGCCCCTAATTAGCGGGCGGCTTGGCGGGCTCCGGGAGCGCGGGGGCCGGGGGCCGGAGCTGCGGGGGCCAGAGCCGCTGCGCATTCGCCCGAACGCGGCGTGCAGATGCACCCGAGTGGCGCGTCCGCGTCTCGCTGGGCACGAAGTTTGCGGGAGCTCGCGCCTCGCAGGGGGAGCCGGAGCCGCAAACTTTTCCCTTTCCCCCCCCCCCGCCCCGCGGGGGGGGC
>JAODKN010000079.1:7988695-8008266 GCA_026774425.1 Petrocephalus zakoni
CGCGCGCCGTGCCCCCCGTCCGAAGCCCCGCCGGCCGCCGCCGCCCGCGTCGCGCTCCGCCGCCGCGACCCGGAGCGGCGAGGCTAAGCTAGCATGCCCGCTGCGCCGCGCCGCGTCGGGCGGCCAATTTGCCAATTAATCGGATAAAGGCGGCGGTGCGGGAGCGCGGCTCGGCGGCCTGGGCGCCGGGGGAGCGGGGCGGGCGGCCGGGCGAGGGGGAGCGCAGTGGCGGGGCTGCGGAGCGGGGCGGCGGGGGGGCGCGGGCTGTTTGTACACATCTGCACGGAGCGCTAATTAATGCCGCCGAGCCGGAGCCCGAGCCCGAGCGGCCGTAGGCCTCAGTCCGCGGCGGCGGATCGGAGCAGCAGCCCGGCCGTCAGGGCGCTACGCGAGGCCGCGGTTCGGCGAGGAGTCCCCCCCCCGCTCCTCCCCCCGGTGTTTTTTAGGGATCCGCGTCGCATGCAGATGAGTTACGGCCCCAGTGCGGGGCTCTCCGTGCGGCTCGGGCGCCGGGGGAAGGCGGCGGCTCCCGGCGCTGGCTATGGCGACCTAGCGGTAACTGTGACACGTCTCTGATGTGTTGGTGTTTGGCGAGGGGGAGGCGGCGCGCGCCGGGGGGGGCGGGGGGGCCTTTTGTCTTATTTTATATAACCGGTGGTCAAGAAGTGGTGGTGGGAGGGCGCGTACCTGGCGGGGGCGGCCGCCTGCCCGGGGCCGGCCGCTTTCGGGGGCTAGCTAGCAGCCCGGCCGCCCGTCCGCGGGTTAATTGGCAGCGGAACGGGGACGGCGCTCATTTGCATGGGAGCCGTAATAACGTCATGCGGACTCGGCCTTCGCCAAGGATTTGGTTTTAATTGCAGGGGGGCGAGTTATATCCCCCCCCCCCTTTTCTTCCCGAACCTCGTCCCCGGAGCCGCCGATATGGTCGATAAAAACAATGCATGTTTTTTTTTTCTTCCTTTCTCTCGAGATTACGGCCGGCTAACGGCTAATTGCACAAGCTTCAAGTTAACCTGAGCCACCAAAACTGCGATTGGGGGGGGGACCCTTTCAGTGACCCCCCCCCCCCCCCCGGGCTTCAAATGTTGGGAATATGGAAGTCGGAGGTTTCCGTTACAGCAGATACTGTAACTTGTCCGTTTCGTTACATGTAACGCTGTGGGATTTGGCCATTGTAATCAGATTACATTTCATGTGGACATTTGCGGCTGGTAACTGGCGGCGCGATTTCGTAGCGATTTGGCGTAATTCCTGTGCATCTGTGGCGTGTTGGTATTCGCTGTGGCGGGGGGCACGTGCGACTTGCAGGCGTTTCTGTTTCCAATGTACTTTTAGTATTAGAAACCTGAAATGGGAAGGATTGTCCTGGAGAGCAATGGAATGAAGAGGATCTAGTGAAATGTAAAGTGACAGGACCTGGGTGTTGGGTTATACTTTGAATGTTGGATTTTAGTCACTAGGTATTTAAAAGTAAAACTTCAGTATGTGCATCTGAATGAGGCGAAATCGGCTCTTCCTAAACTGCTTTACTTTTGTGACTAATGAAATGTGTTAAAACGCTGGACGTCGTACATTATCAGACCTTTCTCTCAAAGGTGTTTGATTTTGATCTTGTGATCTGACTTCAAGAGGTGAAGGTACCTCAACATGCATGTTATGACTTGTGAATGTTTTTAGAGACCATGAAATGCATACTTTTAAAATTGCAGTTGTGTACATTTGTATAACCCTTTGTGTTGTATAGCTGTAAAAGTACAACTTAAGATTCATCCATTGTTTATGCATGTGCTATGTGCCGCCTAGAATAAGCAGGTTTACACTCTGAATGTAATGCCAGCCCATCACAGGGCCCACATGCAATGTGCAGTGTAGCAATGTTGTTTAGCCTACCTGCATGTCATTGAACTGCAGGAGGGCTTTTTTCATGACATGAGTGAAAATGGGTAAGCTCTGCACCTGTGGCAGAGGTGGGACTCAGACATCCAACCATGTAAGTGGGGCAGCAGGGCCATGTCACAAGCCAAACACTTCAGACGGTTAATATTTCTCTTTTTCAAATGTTGCCTTGTTCGAATTTGAAATTTCACCTGTTATGGTGAGGATCTATGCAGGCCTATTGTGAACAGTCTTCTCACTTATTCTGATGGCCCAAGGGGTGTTGTGACTCTACAGGTTGGCACTCTGTGGCTGTGATCAGAATGTTGGGCCCTTAAGCAAGGCCCTTAACCTGGAAAACCCTCCAGGACAGCTGTGTGTGTGGGCAAAATGTATATAAATAAAATAGTGGTGCAAAAATGAGATGGATATATCGATATCTTTTTTTTTGATGAATCAATTGTGAAGGTGGTGCTTCAGCTCCATTAATCTGTAATTGCTTTTTGGAAATTCTTCAAAAAAGATATTCTGGGTTGTGCTCTCACACTTGTGTTACAGGTAGACTTGCAAAATAGCAGTGCCAGTACATAAAACATAGAACGGCAGAGGAAAGGTTAATTAATATTCATAAAGGAAGTGCTACTTGATTATCTTTGCACTATAGTGCTTTTGGGAACACCACTCTTTTGTAGCCCCCAAAAGCTTCTTTTTGCTCTATACAGTATCTATGGTCAAGACTTTGTGGTAGGTAGGTAGCAAAGTTAAAAAGTGTTAGTCTTAGAGACACACTGCGTTGGTTTACCAATATTCAAAGTTGGCAGCCCCAGAACTATTAAAATAATGGAGATGATTGCACTGGATGATCAGCTGTGATAGATTTTGTCGGCTCGTTCACCACCATAAGAGCTCCCAAAGTTCCAGCCTGTAACGTGTTTATAATTCGATGGATTTGGCCTGCAGATCAAGCTCTTCTTTTCAACCGAACTTAAAGAGATGTAATGTCATTCCACTAATCTGCATCAGCACTTTTTACCACCGGCAAACTCCACACACAAAATAACACTGAGGTGTACCATTTCTTGGTATTGACAATATTAGATGAATATATCATTTATCGTATCAGTCATAATTTCCACATTGGTGCCCCACTAGTTAGCCTTGGGAAATGCAGCCAATCAGGTAGAGCTTCCTTTGTGTTTTTTTTTCTGTTTACTTTTGGACTTTTTGAGAATGTGCACTGGCTTGTTCTGTTTAATAATACCAAAAAAAGGAGATTCTGCATTTGGATTCCATTGGTAGTATGTAAGTTCCTATGGTCATATATGTTCAGTGAAGTTCAAAAACAAAAAAGATTTGAGTCAAAGTGATCAAATAACCAATTAATGGAATCCTGATGTAAATTAAAGATCTCATACATCAAATCCTTCCCTAAATAATGGTAATCGAGTCGCTTTGGGACCGGTGATTTACACTCTGTGTGTGTGTGTGTGTGTCTGTCTGTCTCAGGAGAGTAAGATTGCATATCTGAAAACTAGAGAATTTCTGTGTGCTCTTATGTGTGCACATGAAAAATAAGTATCATTATCATATCCCTTGAGTTTACAAAAAATAAAGTTTCCCCCATTTTTCAAAAAGCAGCTCAACTGGAAATGTTTGATATTGTAAATCTTACAATCAAGGAGTTGTGAATTGTATTCATTAGCGCTTGAAAATACTATTTGGAATTTATTTCCAAAGCGTCTTGATTTCTGCAGGTATTGGTAAAGGATTGCAAATAAGTGAGTTTAGTGGTGCTTCATGACCTTCAAGGACATTCCACACGCATTATCTCAAATACTATGTAATAATAATGTGTAAAAAAAAAAAGGCAAAATAAAAACATCTGTTATTCCTTAAAGTGTCTTGAGCAAATGTCACAGAAGGGCATTGCTGTTTGGTTCACAAGTTCATTCCACAATAACTGACAGAAATTAGAGGGATAGAAAGTGTAACTATGTACCAATGTGGCTACATTTGGTATTCGTAATGTCATACTTATAACTGTATGTATAATTGTGGTATGTTTAAACAGCAGAAACTTGTTGATATTGATTGGAAGTTTTATAAGTATTTGCAGTAAATACATACTTCAAAAATATATGTAGAGGCAATGGATTCGTGCTATTGGCTTGAATACTAATATTTAAATGATCACTCTTTTATTGATTCCCTAGCAACATTAAAAAACATTGTGCAATTCACGGTAGGCTGGCCAACTCAGTCTTGTAAAAGAAGTGATCAGCATACACACAATCAAGGTCACTGGTAACTAGTGTATATTGTTTCTTTGTATTGTAACCCCTCCTCCACACCAGAACACCCACACAACTATTTTCTTTATTATTATTCTTTCCTGGGGCCCCATGATAACAAAGAGTATGTTCTTTTTAGTATGTTCACATATAGGCATGTTTTATGTCTCTCTCAGGAGGAGTCAGGAGAGAATGTGCAAGGACAGAGCAACGTGTTGGTCTGGCCATGTCCCTTGTGTCAACAAGGACGGACAGACAGAGATTCTCTTGCTCAGCACCTAACAGATAAACACAGTGTCCTGCCTGCGTGTCTGGACCGATTACTTGACACTGTAAGTCTATTGTGTTTTTTGTATAGACTAAAATAGCATTGTATTTTTTAATGTGTGATGAGTAAATAATACCTTTTAATGTTTGCAGACTCTACTTCATAATTTGTATTGTTCTTTCCACAGGACCTATTCAAAAAGTACTTGTGGCCAGTCTTCTAATTGAGATTTTTGCACAGAATATACATCCTAATCAGTATTCAGTTAATTATTTTAGATTATTCATTGGTTCTTCTGTTGTTATACAGTTGTGCAGGATTTAGAAAAAGAAATCCCAATTTTGACCTGTATTTAGGTCTTATTTGACCTCTGACGGTATTGTCTCTTGATTCAGGCCATGCCAGTGCAAAATGTGAGTGGGTTAGAGGAAACTGACAGTCAAAGCAACACTGGTAAGATCTCGCTGTTCATCAAGTGTGCCACATGGCATTGTTAGTTTTCCAGTTAACATTTGAGTCAATATGACTCTTCACTTTGTTAATGTTAATTGAAGGTGTGTGTGTGTGGGGGGGGCTCTGCTGTAAAGTATACTAGTAACTTGTGTATTTATGAGCAATAATGCATAATCAGGGAGCTGTGATATATATATTTTTTGCCTTTAAGTGTGTAAAAAAGAATATAGTCCCAGTTCAATACTACCTGCTCTGTAGGGAATTGATTGTTTGACTGTGGCAGTAGAGAAGCTTGTATCACACTTTTGTTGCTAACTGCATTAATAGTTACATTGCACAAGCAACTGCATGTACCCAGCTGTTAGAGATGTCGGGATAAAAGAGATAGTTACCATGTGCTGAATGATGTTTTCCATTAAACCAGCTGCAGTTTTATATTCTTAAATTGATGTTTTGAAAAACAACTTTAAGCTGAAATGTATGAGTTTGTCTTGGTGGATGCACATAAATTTGTTAAATTTTCCGAATTATGACTGTTAAACAAATAAATAGTTTTTTGCTCTGTTTTGCCAGTAATGGAGAGTAGCATCTTGTGACTTGATTGCGAGGTCTGTATGAGGATCAGTTACCATTCAACTTTCTTTGCAGATGCCCTGTCCACGCAGCAGATGCCTTCTGAGAGCAACGGCGCACAGCTGGACACGGACCCAAACACGACAGGATCCAAGCAAGGTGCTGTTAGCACACGGCTGCTGAGGGGCACCCGGGCCAAAGCCGCACCCCAACCAGAAACAGAAGCTAAAAGTGAGGAAGAGGGAGAGCAGGAGGGAACAAAGAACAAGTTGGAAGCAGTTCAAGAAAAATTTCCATACTCGGAATCGACAAAAACCAGAAAGGGTGCTCCTAAAAAGGACAGCTCTCCTGATGTGGCTAGTACTGCAAACAGCACCAACACCAGCAAAGCTACCAGTGGCCCGGTGCTGGAAAAGTTTCTCGACCCGACCCGCCCATATAAATGCAATGCCTGTTTGGAGTCGTTTCCGTCTAAGAGTGCACTGGGAGTCCATTACAGCTCCACCTCCCACTTGCAGCGGATGAGAATGGGGTCGGTAAAACAGGGTGAGGAGAGTGATGCCGGCTCCTCCTCGAGCAGCTCCGCGGCCTCCCAGCCGACTTTGCCCCGGCCCTTCATCTCCAGCAAACCCTACCAGTGCGCCGTGTGCCGCGTTTCTTACAACCACGCTTTCACCTTAGAGAGCCACATGAAGTCTGTCCTGCACCAGACGCGCAGCAGAAACGCCGTAAACACTATTTCCGGGAATTCCGATAAGAAAGTTGCCGTGCATTCTGGAAATATTACCACGACGACGAGTACAGCTAATACTGCTAACGCTGCTGCCGGCTCTGTGGTTAATGCTTCGCAGTCTGGAAGTGCCAGCACTGACGCTAATGGTATCCAGGGAAGTCTGAATTCATCGTCAGGGGCAACCAAAGATACAGAACAAAGTCAGCCCCAGACTGCGCCCTCGACCTGCCCTCCTCCGGCCCCAGCCCTTTCTCTGCTTTCGTCTCCCGTGGCCTCGGCGCAAGCTGTTTCAGCCTTCCTCACTCTGCTCACCTCCAGTCCGCACTCTGTGGCTCCCTCCCTCTTTGCTGCCAGCCCTGGTGCTGCTCCTGGCGCGCCCACCCCTCAGCTGGAACTGATAGCCCAGCAACAGCTGCTTCTACCCCTATTCCTGAATGGGCTGCAGACCCAAAACCAGAGTTCAAGCCTTGAGACTCCCAATGCAGTGTTGACCCAGTCAGTCCCCCTGCTGGGCCTCAGTGCTGCGCAGCAAGCTCTCCTGGCCCAAAGACTCGGCTCCATACAGAACCAGAGCACTGGGCTGTTAACTGGACTTACTTGTCTGCAAGGCAGCACAGGGCAAAATGAGCGAGAAGAGCCCAGAGATGTAGAGGAAAAGCATGATAGGGACACTGAAGAGAGAGGGGAGAATGGTCAAGGCAAAGCTGAGGAGAAAGAAGAGAGAGCTTCAGTGCATCCCAGATCTGAAGCTGATGGTGAGGTATTGGAGAAGATTACGCTAAAGAGCACAGAGAGCAAGGGCGAAGGCGCGGGGAAGTGTTTTGACAGCACCTCAAAAAGTGAACATAACACGGAGGGTGAATTTAACGTTGAGCACAGCGCTAAAGACGCAACTGTGGAAGGTGACATCGCAGAGCAGGTAATTACGGAGATCAAAGAGGGTGCGATTAATAAGACTGAAGAAGTACAAAATGACTCCGAAACATTTCATGACGCCATGCACCACACAAAAAGTGGCAACTCCCCAGGAATACGCATCACAACAGTTTCTCCTTGTAGTGATGATACTTTTTGCCCTGACAATGTAGACCCCTGTTGCCCTTATAAAAGCCGAAGTCCTAACTTGGACAAACTCTTAAACTGTATTAGCACTGACCTAAAACGTAGTCACACGCCATTAAATGCAGTTCAACCATTAACTGCTTCTCATATTTCAAATTTAAAAAGTCCCAACTCCAAATTAGTGCCCCCTATCTTGTCTGAGTTTCAGTCCCAGGTGCTGTGGGCGTTTCTGGAGTCGCGAAGCGAGACGGACGCAGCCAGTCCTTTACGGGAAGACTGTGAAGCTCTGGGGAAGGAGGTGGGCCTTGATGAGGAGGCAGTGCGCAGGTGGCTGAGCGAGGCCCGACGCACCAGAGACAGGCAGAAAAAAGCACAGTTAGAGGAGCTAAGCAAGCCCGTAGATCAAGAGGAGGAGGTAGAGGAGGAAGGGGTTCTCACCATAGTTGAGACGGAAGAAGGTGAGAGTCCAACAACAAGTAGCCATGCTATAGACTTGTCTCACGGTGGTGGAAGAGGCAGAGGCAAGGAGCAAGGGAGGGAGAGCCCCGGAGAGTCCTGCCTGACCTCTGACTCTGACAATGATGCACTCTACACTTCTTTCATTGTGACTGACGAGGAGAGTCAAAACAGCTCCGTTAGGGAAGAAATAGGCAGTCCGGCGAGAGAGGAGACGCCGAAAGATGAGAAGGAATCAAGAGGAGGGGGAAAAGTGCTTCGCTCTTCCACAGTGTTCCTGTCCGACGCAGAGGACACTGAAGAGGATGAGGATGGTACAAACCAGAGAGTAAAGAAGAGGAAAAGGAGGAGAGAGCCTGAGGAAATGGAGGTTAAGGCTGTTAGATTGGATCCTGATGTGGATTTAGAGCTAGAAGCTCAAGCTGATCCCCCACCTCTCTCTGCCTCTGTTGAGCAGCAGACCTTTCCCAGCATTGCCAGTGGGAGCAGCCTGCAAGCTCTCCATCTTTCTCATTCTCTAGCACCTTTTGCCACCCAGTTTCTCAACCCGTATGTGCTCTCACTCCCACCCTCAGCAGTCGGGCTGGGGATAGTTGAAGGTGATGGAGATCGCGAGAGGGGGCGGGGCCCTACTTTCAGCCATCCCCCTACCATTACCCGGTGTGCCGCCCCTTTCCTCGACTCCCTGAAAGCCCCTCCTCCAGCCTCCCACATGTCACCGGCCCGTTCCATTTCCAATGGAGGCATCTGCGAATCTGCTCTGGATCTCAGCATTGGGAAAAAAGCCAGCTCCACGTCTGCCTGCTCCTCATCTTCCACAGGTAGCAAGGCAGTGCATCTCCAGAGAGACCATGCCCTCGATGGCCTTGGTCTGACTCCGACGGCACCGGGAGCGGGTGGGCTTATTGTGGTTCGCGTTAAACCCGATTCAGCCGTAGCTATTCCAACCTCCAACAGCAGTGTCAATAGCAATAATTCTAGGACTAGCACAGTGTATATTAGGGCAGCAGAGCGAGTGAATGCCTCTATGATGGAGAAAGAACGGGGGAAGCAGCAAGACAGAGAGACAGAAATTGAGAAACAGCAAAAACATCCCAAGGGTAGACGGTTCAGGGACATGAGGCGATCTAGGACCATCATTCAAACGGAGCAGCTGGATGTGCTCTATGGCTGCTATTTTAAAGACCCAAACCCTGGGAAGCATGAGTTTGAACGCATTTCAGAGTGGGTCCATCTCCCAAAGAAAGTGGTCCAGATATGGTTCCAGAACATGAGAGCACGTGAACGCAAAGGAGAAGTTAGATTCATCAGTGACGGTACCTTGGCTGCAGTGGGCAAACCACTCATTAAATTCACCTGGCCCCTCACCCTGCCCATTTTTTCTAGCAGTCCCAGCCCAAATACTAGCGGCCTCAGTAGTTCTGGGATTACAAAAGTTCCTGCCGGAGCCGGCCCTGTGACTGCCCCACAAAGCACGCGGGCAGAGAAAGAGAAGGGGAAAGAGAAAGAAGAGAGTAGCTCGAAAGAATTTGCCGCTTCCCCGTCTCTCCCTCAGCCCGTTGTGCCGCGGATGCCGAAACCCAAGCCAGAAACGCAGAATCCGGTAACCGTGACGAAACCTGCCAGCAAAGCTGTGGCTGCTGCTCCTGCAATACCTATCGTGGTTATGAAGACCCGCTCCTCTCCTGCATCCAATTCGTCCCACAAGCGCAAGCGAGGCAAAGAGGACGAAGGGGAAGAAGGAAAGACCGACGAGGAAGAAGAGGATCATAAAAAAGAGAAAATGGGTCCTGGGTCCTCCGGCCGTATGGTGCCGAAAGTACCCCCTGCACTTGCCATCAAAGCTCCTCCTTCCGAATCTCACAAACGAAATGGTTTGAGTGATTGGTCCCCAAAGAGTCCCTTTAAGATCAACACGTTGTCCAGAGAGCAAATGTCATTGTCATCGGGCCGCTCATCTGTCACAACGACTGCAGCCAGCTCCACTCCCACTAATGCAAGCACCACCGCCAAGTCCAGCCCCGGGGAGGGGTCTTATCTGCACCATTCCACTCCTCGACGGCCACGGACGCACCTGACTTCCCTACAGGTGTCGATAATGCAGTCGTGTTACGAGACTTGCCCTCACCCCAACGCGCTGGAGTGTGAGACTGTGGGGACGGAGTTGGGACTGCCCCTGAAGGTAGTGCAGATCTGGTTCCAGAACACCCGTGCCAAGGAGAAGCGCTGGAGGTTGCAGCTGCAGAAGCAGGTGAGGCAGATTATGTCCTCAAGCTGTGTGTGATTTGAATGTGAGTGCTGTTTGAGCAGCAGGACTTAAATACTCCCTCGATTTATTTTTCAGTGCTTACATTGCAGATTCGCCTGATTTTTGGTATTAATTGATATAACGTTACACTATTTAACAAAGGACATTGTGTTCTAGAAGTTCACATGCTGTTTTGATTGGTTAGTTGTCTTAGCTTCTTAAGCTCAGGATATTGATGAATTGAAAATTGTTTTAATATTCAGGCGTTTAAATCCCTTTGAGTTTTGGTGCACGTAATCTGTATTTGTGATGGTCTTTTTCGTGTGTTTTTTTTGCCAGAGGATTGACTATGCAAGATTTCCGTCAGTTAAAGTGATTTATTGGTTGTGTTGTTTCATTTTTCGTGGAAACACATACTGTTGGGTTATATTACGACTTAAGGCTTATTTGTTTTACTGTAACTTGTATGTTCACAAGTCTTTTTGGGTCAGTGTCAGAAAACATGAGTCTTTTCTTCTTTTAACCATTTTCCTCTCTCTCATTCACTTGCAGTCTCCCAATACAGAATCATCCAAGAAAGTAGACACCAGCTCGGGCAGCTTCCTGCTCTACAATGCACTCCGAGCCAACCGCCCCATCCTACCAAAACCAGTTCAACTAACAGTGTTGGAACCGTCGGCTCCCCCTGGCTTGGGTCAGCCAGCAGGTCGTGAAACACTGAGGGGGCGCTGTGATGCATGCGGAGTGGAGTTTGAGTCCAGGGCAGCAGGGAGAACCCACGTCTTCTCCCCTCGGCACTTAGCCACACTGAGATCCACTAACTTTGGTCAGCCTCCTTCACTCGTAAACAAAAGTTCTGGTACTGGGTCCAGTTTGGTTTCTGGAGTGGCTGTGCAGTCTTCCCCAAATCCAGCCAGCACCACAAGCTAGACATAGCTTTCAAGATGCTGGCACTGAAACTGGGCCCATTGAGCCCTTTGCTTTTAATGGACACAAATGGTTCTGGGTCCTGGTCTTTAAGTAACTTAGAATTTCTGAGCAAAGCCCTAACGCCCTTGATACCTTTTATTTTTCATTGGACATCAGGTGGACTTTATCTGCAGAGCTGTCTAGTTTTGGTACAAAACAGGACCCATTTTAATAGACTAACTACAGACTGCTTCACTAACAGTAATAATCTACAGACTGAAGTGCTGGAACAGGTTCTCTGTCCTGGTTATGTGATGGTTGATCTTTTGTGTTTTTAATCAGCAGGCAGTTAGCTCTCGATAATCTGTCGTCATTTTAACCCCTTTCCTGCTTTTCACACTTAACAATCCCTTCAACATCATGAAAAGGTTCTTGAATTGAACCAGCTCCTTCACTGCTACTCAGACATGGATGGCAAGAGATTTTATTGCCCAGCCTACGTATGTATTGGGTTAAATCCTGGTGAACTGGTTCAGGACAATCTTTGAATAGATAATGCTGGTTCTTTGGCTCCTATGGGACAGAAGGAGACCCAGATTTTTGGTTTTTGGATTCACCAAATACTTTGATGGATTGGACCTGCTGGTGCTAGAGCAATTTGTGGATTTGATTGTGTTGAATTTGACCTTTTGTACACAAGAAACCTACCTAGTTAGAGAGGCTATGCAGTGTACAATGTGAACGCTCGTGAGTCGTCAGACATCATTTGGCACTGAACGCAGAAGGTGTGAAGACTCAAACTGGGCTTTCAAAGAACCACGTAGGTGGTCTACAACTGGGCCTATAACCAAAATGTTGTAATCTTTCTCTTTCTCTTTTGCACACTCATTCTGTCCAAAAGACAATCCTGGAGAGGGAAGGGAAGTGGAAATGAAAGTCAGGGGGTCAGACTCTCATTACACAGCACTTGATCCATTTTACAAAACATAAACAATTTTTGTATACAAAATAAAATATAGCTCTACACTTGACACAATAGGTGCTGGATATAAATATATATGTTCTGTGATTGTGAGTCAAAATAAATCTATTGAATAGTTGCTGTTGTTCCTGCTTTTAGCACTTTGTGTACAAGGGCCTACATTGCAGATCGTAAAGCATAGACTAGACATTTGTGCTGTGCAGTGGGAGTCTGTTGTTGTTGTTTTTTTATGTTAAGATCATCTGTGACAAGATTTACAAAACACGCTGACGACCAGGGTTTTTAAAAATAATTATCAGTGGACCTTAAGTAATGAAATTACTTTTAATACCTTGTGTTGACCTTGTTCAAAAGCAAAAATCGTCATGCCACCTAGTGATCAGAAACAGAATCTGATGACGTTTTTTATCTAATAATGTATAATCCAGAAACATTTGATGTTAAATCAGTCATTGAGTTTGTTTTGTGTTGGTCTACACCAGAGTTGTTCTAAACCTCATGCCCCCTCCACCCTGTCTACAGTTTCTAACTAAAGTCTGCGAAAGGTAATGGAAATAATAGATGCCCATCATATCTTGAGGTCCATTGCAATGAATCCTGTATGATATACCTGTGAAGGGTACACATTTTATTCTGTAATTTTAATTTGTGGAAAGCTGGTGATGCACTGGGCTGTGATCATAGTACAGGTCAGGAATGGAGTGTACTGACATATGCCATGGTTAATCGATGTTCAGTGAAGGGAGGTGTAGACGGATGTAATTCAAAGAAATACTAAAGATATTCTTTTTTTTCTTTTGCTTTAAAGATGTATATTATTGTTATTAATGTTGTTACTATTAAACTCAAACCTAAAATAAAGGTTAAATATATTAAGAGAAGTGTTATTCCAAAGTTGTTTCTAAATTGCTTTTTGTCAGTAAACAAAAAAACCAAAAAACAATATTTAGGGTAAGGAAAGAGTGAGAAGATTGGTGAAATCATGTTTAATTCTCAGTGTAAAGAAACATCCATTGCTTGACAGTGCCAGCTAGCCCAGGATTTATGCATGAGCTACAGATGAATGCATTACCAAGACATCAAAATAAAATAACTGAATATTGAGTTCTCACGGTATTCCAGAGCATTTAGCAAGTTGTAATCGAATTAATTTGAGTTAATTGAATTTGTTTTAATGGTGCAGTTCCTTTTTTTGGTCTCTTTTTGGTGTATCAGGATGGTAGCTCATGTATACAAAGCCAGGACTATGTTAAGCAAATTTTTATCTTAACGTGTTGTACTGTCTAAGGAAGACACAAGTAATGAAGGTTTTTTTCATGTGTAACCATTTTCAATTTCACTTTATTATCACTCATAACTGTACTAGTTCCTATTATCATTATCATCACTGCCATTATTATTATTGCTTTGTACCCATTTTAATGGCATCTGTATGAATATCAACAATAATGTGACAGTGTTGATAATATTTTATGAATCAATAGTTTATTGATTAAGCTTCTTTTGTCCACACTTGTAACTTTATTTTGTGTTTGATTTCCATTCTGTTTTCTTTGCTTTCCAGAGAAAAAGTATAAATAAAACCTGTTGAACTTTTTTTTGGAAAAAAATCAATCTGCTTTATTTACCCTCTTATATCTGTCTAGTATTGTATTGATGTTTTCACCAGTTTGAATTTAAGTGACTTGTTTCCCATAGGTGTTTTCCCCCCTTTGTGTTAACTTGCACATCATCTATGTACTAATTTTCTTGTTTGTTTCTTTACAAATGTGGTTGGCAACCTGTGATGCAGTACTGGGAAGTACTGAGTTGGATGCTTCTGTAGCTCTCATCCACTTCAGGGGGCCTGGAGAGTGCTCTGCATGCTGATGTGTGTGCCGATACAGCAAGCCTATAGTCTAATGAACAGCTTTAAAACAACTGCATTCTACAAATGCCCTTGTTATGTGAATCAGTTGATGTAATGTCACACATAATTGCTGAATTAAGGAATTTCAAGCAATATCAGTTTATTTAAATGCTACTTTGTTTTTCACAGTTTTCTGTACTGTCAAGCTGTTATATCCCACAAAATTTATTATTTTAAAGTGTATTTGGTCTTACATGTGGAGAATCCTGTTAAAGGACATTTTTTAATCGCAAGAAGGGTATTGCATAATGTAGATCCACATGCTGCAATAAAATGTATTTGATATCTTGGGGAGCATGAATATGAGAACAAGTTACTATTTACCCACTTACACCCACTCATCAGAAGCCTAATGCACATACCCTTAAGCATGGTTATTTTGACTTGGTGGTAGACAAAATAATTTTCAAAATGACAGCTCAATGTTGATTCAAATCGTTGTTCTCAGAAGGCACGATTTTTTTTGTCCATCTCCTTACAAATTGTGAATAATTTGCCTAAGACGTTGAATAATTCAAAACGATATATTCAGGTCATGATTACCAATTGCCACGTAGTAATAAAAATATTTTAATGACCTTCCATGCAGTATTTTGTAATATCATGCCGTCAAAATGTAATATTAAAAATTCTATTAAATGTAGCTAGTTGATACATTACATAAACCAATCACGGATTTCATGTGCTGTTTCAGAGGACATTGTGTTATCCGTGTATTCTGGGGGGAAAAAAATAGGAAATGGCAAATATAATAACATATTGGTTTAAAAACTTACACTCATATGACAGGCTCATATGACTACAATGAAAATGCAAATGTTGCCCAAAAATGTAACCAAAACAAATTAAATACACCATCAATAAAAACGAGAGACTTAGTTGTAAGCAGCATAATATTAAGGAGACAAGTGTTCTGCCTCAACGATTGACGTAATGTCAGCCAAATCAGAATTTCGAACGGTTAAATCTTCTCGGCGTCAGCGTACGATGGATTTGCATAAGAGCCAATGGGATCGCGTAAGTGCCGCGGGAGGCGTGCCGCAGAGGTCAGCCCAGCCAATAGCATTCGGAGTTCGCTCCCGCAGTAGCGCCACACAGAAGCCCCGCCCTTCTATGTCCATTACTGTTACGGGAGACGCGGCGCGTGAGCGAAGATACACCGTTTAGCGTTTTTCGCAGCTTCTCATTAGTGTAAATAGGCCGGCGTTCGGAGGCCTATCCCCCGACTGGACGCACAAAGGACGGCGCGGGCCCCCTTTTTCTTCCCTCCTCTCGCTTTAACTTCAGCAAGCGGCGTATTTCCGCCGTGCCCCCCCCCCGCCTCCTCCCTCAGTTACTCCCAGCGTGAGTAGCGGCCTTCAACCACGCGGCCAGGCGGAACCGGAGCGAGCGCGCGCGCCATGGCGGAGTTCGGTAACGGACTGGCCGAGGAGTCGCTGCTGGACTCGGACTCTGGGCACCCCGAGCTGGAAGACCCGGGTGTGGGCGACGACGAGCCGGGGCTGGAGGAAGGAGAGGCCGCCATCGAAGATCCCGTGAGTGACAGTTACGCTGAAACGGAGGAATAAACCGCACGGCGCCGTTGTTATTTCCCGGGGTACCGGCGCGGTGTCGGTGTCGGTGACTGTGATCCGGGCCCGCTGCGCTCCCCGCGGCCGCCGCCGCGGCTCCGTTCGATGCCCGTCGCCGCCATTGTGGCTCCCGCGGCGCTGTGGCGTGGCGCCGGCGGCCATTTTGGCTCCGCCGTCGCTCCAGTTTCCCTGCGCCAGGTGCCCAGCAGAGGGGTTTTTTTTAATCTCCGTCGCATGAATGTTAGACGGAGACGCGAGTCTGGGGCGCGGGTAGGACAGGCCGCCATTAGCAGGCGCCGCAGTGCGAGGCTGCCCACCATAGAAGGCGTTAAAGCCCACGGTAAACGCGCTCCTCCTCTCGGCAGACGCCTTCTCCCCGCCGTGGAGTAGCCGGGTTTTAGGCTAATGATGCGCTGCATTCGCTCCGCTGTCACACGCAGCCGGGGACGGGATGGAGCCGGCGGCGTAGCGTTTCATTCTCTCTCACGCCCGCCGATTGTGTGAGGATTTCGGCGATGCTTGTCGATTTGATTGCTTTAAATGGACTTATTGGGGAAGTGGCGCGTTCCTTTTGTTCCTCATGCACGTGGACGCATTATGTGGGGATTTAGAAGATGGAGATGTGCGTGTGGTGTGGATGGCGGCTCGCTAGCGTGGCTTCTGTGCATCCGAAGTGTTGGTAGTTTCCTCGCCATCCATCTGCTTGTTAAAATGTTCCTTGCATGGCGAGTGTGCGCGTTAACTACCGACGCCGTGCACGCCCATGTAGCATCCGCAGTGGGCATGCTGTTTATGCTTTCTGGCACCCTGGAAAATAATATTTGATGCAGATTGGGTGAGAATGAAGCGGGGCGCGTCTGCGTCAAACGCACATGTGCCCACTTTGCGCATCGGTGTGTCCGGTGCTTGCATCCCCATCTTTTACGGGCTGCGATGTGTAATTTCTGAGAGCCGGACGGTATGAAACCAGTGTTCCTGATGCAGGGCTTGTCGGAAGCTGCTTTGTCCTGCTGCTGCTGCCCTGCAGTGCAGTGCTTTTTTTTTTTTTTTTTTATTTCAGCATCGACATCACTTGCTGGTTGGGAATTGTTTCTGTCATGCGGGCGGAGATTTCACACATCCAGATCGCACTGCAGATGTATCTTTCACTGTAGACTGAGCACATCAGGTAGATGCATAGTTTTTGACTGACTGGTGAAAATATTTAAAAGTGTCCTAGCTTTAGCTGGATTATACTGTTATATTACCCTGTGGTGTGCCGGGCTGAGGAATTACAACTACAGTGAAGAGACAGATCAGTAGCCCTAGGTTTGGTGTGATTTGGTGGATTAACAAAGCCTTTAACCAGCCGTTTTCTCTCATCAACTGGTGTGAAGAGATTAAGGAATGCAAGGACCTTTATTTGTCTGGGTTTTGGTACAGTCATCCTGTACAGCAAGAGGCATGTTTTTTGTGTAAGACATGTTATTACGTCTAATGGGAGAGGCTAGTCGTGTTGTGATGAGTGTGAACTAATTCTTTAATGATTGTGTTTAGGAGCTGGAGGCGATAAAAGCTCGTGTCCGAGAGATGGAGGAGGAAGCGGAGAAGCTGAAGGAGCTGCAGAACGAGGTGGAGAAGCAGATGAACTTGAGTCCTCCACCTGGTAAGAAGTGGGGAGCAGGTTTCTAAGACACAAAGGGCAATAGACAAAAGCACTGCAGTATGAACCTGCCTCAGTGGTTTGTCTTGGATGAGTGGGAATGGGCTTCATTCTGTTATTTATGTTGTGGTTACAGCGCCATGTAATTTTATTTCTAAGGTCTTTCCATGAAGAGTGTACTGCTTATTTAGACTAGCTTTACATTCTAGCTGGCAAGTGTATTTATCTTTCCAAATTAATCTGCAAATGAAGAGGTGCTCACTTTATTATATTATACATTATATTTCATTTATAGTAATGGCATAATGGCAATCTACAGCATTGTACCAGAGCTTGATAATATAGAAGTTGGAGCTTAGCATTGGGGCTGATCTCCTTATAATTAAGATTTAAGATATCTTAAAGCTCAATGTCATGTCTGACATTTATTTCATAGCCATTACTACTAAGTGGCTGTCTTGGGATTGACTCTTGGTTTAACGCTGATATTCTGGTAAACATTTTTCTTTCCGTTCTCTTCAGCAGGCCCCGTTATTATGTCCTTAGAGGAGAAGATGGAGGCAGACGGGAGGTCAATTTATGTTGGAAATGTGAGTGCCTGGCCATCAGGAGTGTATGTGGAAGGAGAATTGGCACCACGTTTTCGGTTTTACGATGGTGTCATTCAGTCAAGTGTAAATGAAGTGTTGCGAAAAGCAGTTGTGTATTCCACGCTCTCGTGTGTGTGTGCCCTCGCATTGGTTTGGTAAGTGGGTGTTATAGGGTTTGCTGGCATGTTAGGTTGCTCTCCATTTGGCTGTCCTTGAAATGCCGTTGAACGTTCTTCCACAGGTGGATTATGGCGCTACTGCAGAAGAGCTGGAAGCTCATTTCCATGGCTGCGGCTCCGTCAACAGAGTCACCATCTTGTGTGACAAGTTCACTGGGCATCCGAAGGGGTAGCTAACCCACCCTTTTGCACTAGCTTAGAGATTCTAGGAGCACCGTAACATACTTTGCAGGGAGATGTTCTTACCATGCTGTGAATTACTCTCAAATTCTAAATTCTTGTCCATCCATCTGTCCTTCCAATCATTGACAATTGTTATTATTGTGTATTAATCAGCAGCTCTGGTTTTCAACATTTTAATGAATTGGGGGATGCTTCTGTGTTTTAGTTCCCCTACATATCTTCTTAAATTTAACTTGAATCTTCGTCAAATTCTTACATTTAAACAATGGCAGCTTGTCTGTATATTTCAATATCTGTGTCAGTTACTCTCAAACTTTTAAGTGGGGAAAAATTTGCTGTGTATGAATAATTTTGAAATGCTTATTTGGTACAGTTTTCAGTCCATGTCTTGGTTAGGAGAACCTTTGCATTATTCAATGCTGCTGAAATCTGTTTAAGGTTTTGCCATGAGGCACTAACTTAATTATTATTCTTTCTAGGTTTGCATATATCGAATTTGCAGACAAGGAGTCTGTGCGGACGGCCATGGCTCTCGATGAGTCTTTGTTCAGAGGCAGGCAAATAAAGGTGGGAGTGGGGAAGGGCTCACTGGGCTGGCCTCAAGGCTGCCGCTGGGCAAAAGCCGCCGCACCGCTAACCGTTTGGATTCATGTCTTTGCGATTTGATGTGTAAAGGAATGTGATGTGGAGCGGACCGACCCGTACGTCGCGTCGGC
This sequence comes from Petrocephalus zakoni, assembly GCA_026774425.1. NCBI lineage: Eukaryota > Metazoa > Chordata > Actinopteri > Osteoglossiformes > Mormyridae > Petrocephalus > Petrocephalus zakoni. The sequence goes on from JAODKN010000079.1 coordinate 8,007,336, forward strand.
CTGGTTTGCCAGCTCCAGAGTCAAGCTGGCCAGCCAGGAGAACAGTAGCCACTAACGATCTCTCCTCCCCTCAGGTGGGAGCCAAGAGAACCAACAGGCCGGGAATCAGCACCACAGACCGCGGGTTCCCGAGGGCCCGCTTCCGCTCGCGGGGCGGCAGCTTCTCGTCTTCGCGGTCGCGGTACTACAGCGGGTACACGGCTCCCCGAGGCAGAGGCCGGGCCTTCAGGTGAGCGGGCGGCCAGTGATGTGAACTGAGGGCTTGGGGCTTGGAAAGTCTGTCAGCTCCTCCACAGGTAAATCGCAGGCTATCCTGAGTTACTGTAGAATCTGTAGAGTCCAAATGCAGTGCAGTGCCATGTAGTAAGATCCCATTCGCGACGATTTATCAAAGTGTTTAATTAACCACTTACCTGGGCTGGACCTCCTCTACACCCTGAGTTAAGGTCAAGACCTTGAGGTCACCTGGACTCAGTAATATTTTGAGTTCTTGAAGCTTTTTAATTTGTTGGTCATATCAATTATTTAATGGCAAAAAGCAGATAATCCTTGGCCAGAAATTCTTAAGGTAGGACTGAGTACCTTGCATTGCCTTGCATGTACAGCTGCTCCTTGGGTTATGATGCTCCATGTTACAATATTTCAACTTTACAGTGAGTATTCTCATCGTGCATTTATTCAATAAATTGCATGAGATATTCAAGAGTTTATTATAAAATAGGCTTTGTTTTAATGATTTTGCCCAACTCCAGGCTAATGTAAGTTGTTCTAAGCATGTTTAAAGTAAGCTAGGCTATGATATTTGTTACATAGCTTGTATTAAAATTCATTTTTGCCTTACGCTGTTTTTGCCGTACGATGGGTTTATCGGAACCTAACCCCATCGTAACCTGGGAAGCGGCTGTATATGTTATGCAGACGTGTGCTGACA
>JAODKN010000079.1:8130889-8142025 GCA_026774425.1 Petrocephalus zakoni
ACCAGTCCCGTGTCGGTATATATACGCAGAGCCATACACCAGTCCCGTGTCGGTATATATACGCAGAGCCATACACCAGTCCCGTGTCGGTATATATACGCAGAGCCATACACCCTGCTGTTATTGTGCTGTCAGGATGCAGGAATCCTTCTGCATCACTTTGACTTTGTGTCATTTACTGCACATCCTTTCCGGCAGACCATTAAAGCTTTACGCAGCTCTTTTGTCGTGAATTATTTACCCACAGAGCTGGCAAGCTTACTCTAGAATGCTTCTGTAACTAGTATTTAAAACATTACATATTTATACTTGTTGCTTGTTACGAAAGCAGTGCATGGCCCTATTTTACAACTTCACCTTTCTAGAAATAAGCGGCAGGAGTTACTGCTACCCAGAACTGCTCTGTCATGCTACTCAACCAGTTTTTTTTTTTTTTTTAGTTTTCTCGAAAAACCAGTGCAGAGAGTTAGTAAGACTGGCTGCCAGTAGTTTATTTATGAAGCCCCATAACTTGCCCGCCCCCTTCAATTCCCAGTGGCAAAAGCCAAAGTACCTGACGATCAGGTGAGCTTGAACTGCCCCGGGAGAGGCCGGATACATGATGAAAATATCAGCTCGAACGCGAAGCCCCCATCTGCGGAGCAGATGCCCACCGCAGCTGATTAATCTGTGAAGAACAGAGCCGGTTCTGTTCACGTCCCAATTTCAGCTCCAGACCTGAGCAGATGGACTGGAGCGGGACGCCTGTCCCTGGAAAGAAGCCAGCGAGCCGGGCTGGATCTGCGGCCACGGGCCCGTCTGCGACGTGTTCCAGCAAGCAGTTCCCGTGCAGCAGTGCGTGACTGCGTACATGCATACGTGGGATTGCCTACGTATGTATACCGATGGACGTGTGTCAGCACGCGTGTAGATCGATAGACGCGTGTCAGCATGCATGCACATTACTGCATGAATCTGCGTGATGCTGCGCCCGCCGCCGCCTTGCTCATCTCCGGCAGCTCCCTCTCGGACACAGTGGGCTTCACTACCCACCACAGATGGTCTGAGGAGAGGCAGCACACAGACAGACAGACACACACACACACACAGCCACATATAGGCTCAGTGCACTGCCTCTCAGGTTAGCCCAACATGTGAGACAGGCGAGCTTCTGTGTGTGGGAGGTGCACAGGCCACAGTGAAGACGCTGTGTGAGCCTAGCCCCCCCCCGCCCACCCACCCCCTAGCCACCTCGTGGCCCCCAGCGTCTGCTAGTAATCCAGTTATCCCTCACTCTCTAATTCCTCCAGCCTCGCTGCCAATTACTGCCTGCATTCCTTTCCCCCACAGCTTGGCATAACCGCCACCCACACTTCGCTACCCCCGCCCTGCTGGGGCAGGAACATTTGTGCACCTCCCTCTCTGTCTGGTGAGGGCAGACAGGCAAAAGAACTGTAGAATGGAACCTGTGGAGAGCCAGTGAGAACTACACCGTCTTATTGGCATGATTAGAACCACAAAAAAACAGAAACGGATCAAAAGAATCAGAATAGAATAGAATAGAATAGAATAGAATAGAATAGAATAGATTTATTCACCCCAGTGGAGCGCTTCTCTCTATGCCCACCCCCACCTTGCTCTCTATAAGACACGCAGTTGTGTGTCTGTGACTTCCCACTACAGTTTAGGGGGTAATGACTTGCAACTCCACCAAAAGCCAAAGGGACACCAACGAAACAGCAGATTAACTTTTGCTTGTGAGGACATTCCCTCGACACCCGTTTGCCCCCTGTACCGTCTTTCTTCAGGGGGACATCTGAAGACCTTGTCCCCAGAACCACAGCAGCTCAGGAACCAGCGGAGTGAGCCTTCGGCAGGGAGGATGGTCACAGCGGGAAGTTACAGCCCGCTGCTCCGGGATCAGCCTCGAGAAGCCTGGGACTAGACAGACAGGAGCACGGCAGAGCAAGCCAGGGCCCAGCGAGACCGACGACAACCGAGCGCACACGGGTAGATAAATCCACATCCGAGATCTTCACTGTTTGAGAACAAAGCAAGGTTGTGCCGGAACCTCAAAGTTCTATAATGCAGAAATAAAAGCACAGCACTAACGCCACGTCCAATATGCAAGGAGTGCGTCTCTCGCCTCCTGCTCCCTTATAACCGTCTGCTTCTCCGCGGCTTCGTCCTCCTGCCGGTGCCACATAGGGGGAAGAAGACGGAAGATCTCCACAACATCCCACACATCAGCTTCCCACCAAAAAAAAGCCGTTTCCCACCTCGTCCCCTTCTCTATCCTGTCACCGGTCCCCCACTTGTCTTCAGGCCGTCCATTTTCTCTATAACTGCGCGTTTACCAGTCACCGTCTCTTCTTCCAGCTCTAAAACTACTTGAGAAAATCCATTGCCTGGTTTTATTCCCCCAGAAAAACAATTATCTAAACAGCAGTCTGCGACCTATGAGCTGTGTCCAAAGTCCGATAAATGCAGCCCGAGGAGAAAATAAACCACAGATGGACCTTGATAAATATTGAAATTGTGCATCTGGAGCCAAACAAATGCAGGATTGAGCAGCTGAAAGCAAAAAGGAAGTGCTGAGCGGCACAGGCGACAGTCCCCCGTCCCTCTCTCCCACGGAGGAGACCGTACCCACTTTTCACTGCAAAGCTCTGAACTCAATTTCTGGGAATAAAAAAAAAAAAACCCTTAAGTGTGATCGACTCTCCTCCACCCTCTCTAAGTGCTACACATGCTTTTAGCCACAATATTCTCTGTGAGCCGTGGGCGCACACATGCTTACCAAGACACCTACGTGCTCGGAGGCCCAAGACGCATTTACATTTGCATAGACCCTCATCGGAAGAAGGAAGGACATGGTATAATGAAGAGCTTTCGGCATAAGTAATCCCAGCCCAGCTCATAAAATCCATTAAACATCAATGTCTCCTACTGTGTGCCATTCTCAAAGCCGCTCTCATAAGCTCTCCCATGCACTTTCATATTACACTGCCCAGCAGAAAACAAAACAAAAGTGGCAAACTAATATTTTTTGGACTGCCTTTAGCGCTGATTATGGCGCATGTTCGTCATGGCGTTGTTTTCATGTACTTATGCAACATCTCGCCATTTATTTGTTATTGTGTGCTGTGTGCTGTGGCGTGTCAACAATGGCAATTAATCACCAGTCACTTCATTTATTTTCATCCAGATCTGCGTTCATTTTTCGCCAAGATCTTGCATTGATGATAAGTGAGTTGAACCACTCCGTAAAGTCTTCTTTCAGCACATCCCAAAGACTTTCAGTGGGGTTAAGGTGGCCAATTCACGCGTGAAAATGATTCCTCATGCTCCCCGAACCACCCTTTCACAATTGGAGCCCGATGAAATATACCCATTAGATGAGAAAATATTCATTGATGGTATAACCTGCCCATTCAGTAGATTCAGGTGCTTAGCTGACTTTACTTTATTGCTGCATGACGTTGCTGAGCTGTAATACTGATCCAGTCACTGGCTTTTAAGTACTGGCTGATTTAAATCCAAATGGCGACTTCTTTCTTGGCCAGGCACTGCACATTGCTATCTAATTTAAGGTAAATTTCACCAGATTAGATATAATCTTACTAGATTCATTTTACTAGATAGGTCTTCCCAATCAGTCAAATCAGTTTCATTTTAGATCAGTTTCACTGAGAAAAAGCAAGTATTTCAATATAAGACAAGCTATGAAAGACATGAGATTAAAGTTTGGCAAACTGACCACACGGTACCATCAAAACACTAACCTTTTTTTGTGCAGAACTATTACATATTAAACCAGATGCTTTGCCACATATGCAGATTACACATCAGAAGAAAGGAATGAGATACAGAATCAGGCTTCTCTAATCTGCCTCATAAGTGCTAACCAATCACGAGCATGCCACAAGAGCAACATGCGCAGACACTGGTGCTGTCAGCACCGGCCAGCCCAGGGTGAGCCTGCGGTGAGTCAGCAGGCTGCCCTCACACTGACACTAAACACCTCCCTCATGTCAATAACTTCCTGTGTCCAGTCTCCATCTCACAGGAAGCCCTTTGGAATAAACAGCAGTAGAATAGTGACCATATCATAAGTCTTGCATTACAGGTACACAGAGATTCCACTGGAGTTGCTCGATTACGGCAAAAATCATAATCACGATTCCATTAATTGCACAGCACTAGATTCCACTAATGAAAAAAGGTTGTCTTGTACTAACATGTACAAATACATATGTGCATCTGTGCATGAACTGGGCCGCCGTCTATCCTAACCAGCTTGACCAGTTTCACACGCCAGCCTGGCCCAGTCCGAGAAGCGACGCGGCATGAGCAATAAGCTCTGTTCAGGCCCCAAACGGATTTTGCAATGTCCTGAGCCAAGGTACAGGAGCAGAGGGGGAAGGAGGTGAAAATAGTGATGGGGAAACGCCCTCCCAATCACCCTCCCAATCTGTGTTTCCACGCAGATAGCTTTATGACTGAAGAAGTACAAAGACACTGCTGCAGCCTCCTTAACAAGACTGAGCATGGACTTCCTCCATTTCTGACACACACACGCACACACATACACAAAAACTGCACCATTTTTTCATGACCAGCAGTTTAATGGCTTAACTATTTTACTGAGGAACTACTGGTATTCAGAACTGATTTTCCAAAGAACACTGCCCCCACCATGGGTCCCAAGGCCACATGATGGTCAAGTCAACACTTCACTTTCAATGCACACAAAACAGTCCATTCACCAAAGGAAGAAAAAAAACATAACAATAGGAACAATTGGAAAAAAAACACACACACACACACACACACACACACATATATTTGCCCAAGGTTTTTTTCTCTTATGCTCTGGTGAGGCATACAGTATCTGAAAGCCCCTCCACCAAACTTGGAACAACCAAGGAACCAGCAGGAAGTCCAAGATGCAGAAGTGGCGTCAATGAAGGGGGAGGTGTGGGGGTGATGTCTACCGTGATAAGTATGGCGTGACGTGTCTGCCAGAGCACTGCAGAGTACGCGGGACAGTTAGGCTAAACACGATAACGCATTGACGGGCTCCGTCCTGATACCCAAATAGCACACCACGTCACCCATTTCCTCCAGAAAGTAACTCTGAAACTCAATTTTTAGGTTATTTCTGGGGACTCTTCACTTGTAGGTATATTCTTTATAAAGCACAATGCTTGCTTCTTGAATTTATTTCTCACTGTTGGTAGGCCACGGAGATTCTACCACCGCAACAGGTAAATCTCTGCACTGCGCAAAAGTTGAGTAATCATGTCTCAAAAGAGGTCTGCAGACACACCAGCCCTCTGATTTCTAGCCTAGTGGCCTGCAATCTACCATTAGCACTGATTGCTAGAAGGACCCTCGGGCAGGTTTATGATTCAGGCCACTCCACAGAGCTCTCCTTAAACTCTGGCTGACCCAGGAAAGGCTCAGAAGAAGCGATAAACCCTCTTCATCTTGTTTGGACTCAGTGCTATGGAGAGGGACAATCAAGCTCAATGCAAAAATGCATGCCAGATGCTCATTTTACTACAAACAATCACTGCTATGCCACTCAACTTTTTATTCTTTGTGGTCGACGTATAATCCTGGGGAACCCACGGGGTCATATCTGACCCCACCTTTTATTTCTGCCTTACATTCAACCCACCGATCAAAGTAATGTAAAGTGATTTTTTTCTTTTTTGCCTTACAGCCCAGTCCTATGGACTTGGACTCAGTGCTATGGAGAGGGACAATCAAGCTCAATGCAAAAATGCATGCCAGATGCTCATTTTACTACAAACAACCACTGCTTTGCCACTCAACTTTTTATTCTTTGTGGTCGACGTATAATCCTGAGAAACCCACGGGGTCATATCTGACCCCACCTTTTATTTCTGCCTTACATTCAACCCACCCATCAAAGTAACGTAAAGTGATTGTTTTCTTTTTTGCTTCACAGCCCAGTGTACCATATATGACCCCAAAACAAAAGTAAGATCTTTACTTTGATGAGTGGGTTGAATGTAAGTCAGAAAAAAACATAGGTCATATTTGGGTTCCTCTGGGTTAAGTTATCATTAAGTTAAGTTATCATTAAGCCTGTGCAGATCAGGCTTAGAGACCCGCTACGTCCCCAGTGCAGTTTTAGCCGACGGACAGGGAAGTTCTGACTCTGAAACTGGGCTAAACGGACCCAGAGTAAACAGAAAGAGTGCGGTGGGAAGCAAACGCGTGTCGCAATCCTGTCAAATGCCGAGCATGCAGATCGCCGTGCCAGCATTTACTGCTTGGGGGCGGGCGGGGGGGTGATATTTACATCCGAACGGAGCCCCACGTTAAACGTATATGCGACTGTCCATTTCAAGTTAATCATAAGAGCGACGCCATTTCGACACCGACAGCAATAACGGAACTTCTTGGTGGTGTTTTTTTTTTTTGTAAAGTTTTCTGCGAATAAAATGAAATAATAATAATAATAATAATAATAACAATAACAATAATAATGATAATAGTAATAAACATATCGGCGCCGCAGCAAGTCATACATGCATAGCAGAGTAAGACAGCGCTGGGTCCCGTAACCGGGGGCATAGACAGGACGGCCACGCGTGACCAGGGGCCCGGACTGGGGGCTCGTAAGGACGGACGGGACCGCGCCAGCGCCGCCCGAGCAACTTATACGTGGAAGCGCGGCTCGCAGCCCCATTCCGCTCCGTCCCACACGCACGGCGTACTGCGCACGGACCGAACCGCAGCCCCCTACCGCTTCCCCGGCCATCAAGCCCCCCGAGCCGCGTCCCTCCCCCTCGGCCGGCCGCGGGACGCGCAGGTGCGACTCACCGTCCTCCGTCTATTTGTGACAGTTCGCGGGGAGCCGTGCGTCGCCGTCCGGGCCGAGCGGATCCGCCCTCCCGCTCGTCCGCAGCCGCCGAGCCGCGCCGCGCCGCCCGCAGACCGCAGCGCAGCGCCCCCGCCCCGCTCGCACCGCAGCCAATGGGATCGCCGGCAGCCGCACGCGCCCCCGCCCCGCTCGCACCGCAGCCAATGGGCTCGCCGGCAGCCGCACGCGCCCCCGCCCCGCTCGCACCGCAGCCAATGGGCTCGCCGGCAGCCGCCCGCACCGCTAGTCTGGGAGAGGAGAGCGCCGGAGGACGCGGCTTAATTCCAGCCGCCGATTCCGCGTCTAAACTCCCGAGCGACGCCTTTCCGCCTTCGGGACACACCCGGCGCGTCGCCTGCCGCTTGACGGACAGGGCGAGCGCGCAATCGGCCGCTCGGGCTCCTTTTACGGGGCGAGTGTGACGGACGCGACGGCCAGCTGGACCCGCAGCGTGTAAACAAAGGGGGGAGCGGGGAGCAGATTAAAACCGCGGCTTCATGGGCTAAGGACTAAAGTTACGAGAAAAAAAATAAATACGAATCATCATCATAGGCTGACAATCCCAGAATGACTATAGCCACATATCGTATATTAGCAGCTAACGTTTGCTCGTAGAAAAACAGCCCAGCACCATTATTTGTTTGATTTTGCTTCTGTTAAATAAATTTATGAATGCATGAATACAAACTAAAACATTGATGTGGACCTGGCCGTTCAATAGCTCTCAAATGATTTGAAACTTCACAGGTAACATGATCAGACTTGAGCAGCTTGGTGGGTAACAATGCTGGCCTTCAGTGCTGGGTGAGTTTGCACGTTTGTGGCTTTGTGGGTTACGGCTCAGTGCCCGTAATCGGAAGGGCGTGGGCTCAGATCCCACTGTCAGCAGAGTGATTTCACCTTTGAGACATTAACCCCAAATGCCCTAGGTATTGGGACCCTGTTTCCTAAGTCACTTTAGGCATACATGTAAATGAAATGTTCACCCTGTGTTGTTTGGGTACTCTAGATGTCTCCCCAAGTGCATGGAATTAGGCTAATTGTTGTCTGGAAACTTCCCATAGTGTGTGTGTGTGTGTGTGTGTGTGTATGCCCTGTGATGAACTGCCATCCCCTCTAGAGTATAACAACAATGTGCTCTATCCTGCCTAGAATAGGCTCCATGCAGCAAAGTGACCCTTACTAGAACATTGTGGATTCTTAAACAGGATGTTAAATGCAGGGTACAATGGGTGTTCTACTGTTCACTCCTCATATAACCCACAGAATAACAAATTAAATATTACCACAGTGTCAGAAAGAAAAGTACTGTACCACTTTGTACTTTTGAGGGTGCAGTTACGTATCACTGGGGCTGTACCCCCAAGGGTCTGCCAGATGTACCCTAGCTGTAGGTTAATGTACCTTTTAGTCTAATTTAACATGCATTTGCCTGTCTGTTTTATATACCCTACATAGGTATTATTGATTATTTCCATTCTCAGTTTATTACACCTCACAATGTCTATGCAAAACAGTGTAGTAACTATATAAAAGCATAACAATGTGCTGTTCCCATGTGTTATTGGTTATCAATAAATATACTGCCACCAAATGACTGATTTCAAATCAAACCCAATTGGGGTAACACTGTGCTGTCGTATCATGGCTGGCTTGCCGCACATTTAGCAATAAGATGTGTAGATTTTTAACTCGGTATTGTGTTTACCAAGCAAGCAATCATGTCCACTGAAATTTCAACAAAAACATAACAATTCTATAAAGACCCAGATCTTCTAGCAATTCTTCTAGCAAACTAGAAGAATTGTTTAACCTTCCTGCTGCATTTTGAAATTTAAAAATATATGAAACCAGATGCTCATATTCTTAATCCTGGGGAGCAAAGTAAATTGAAGTATCATCAAAGTAAAGTATAAACATATATTTCTGCTTTACAGCTCACTGTACCATATATTACCCATAAACAAAAGTAAAATCTTTACTTTGATGAGTGGGTTGAATGAAAGGCAGAAATATAAGGTAGGGTCATATATGACCCCATGGGTCCCCCAAGGTTAAACCAGTGGTTCCATTAAACTGTTTACTTAAGTACTTACAAAAACAACTAAAACGTTTGTCTTTTTTGTGTGGACTGCATTAAGTACCAGGAAGCACCTGTTCATTTTTCCTGGAACACCTGGTTGTAATTAGTTACCCAGCTCAATACACTGGTCAGTATAATTTCTATGCTTGCAGCTGGATTTCTCTTGCTTTTATATATGTGGATGTGCCTCAAGTGCTGTTCTTCAAGAAATTGTAAGTGCACATTACCCCCCACCCCTCACCCTGTTAAAAAAAGCATAGATAGACAGACGGATAGATAGATAGAAACAGTAGACAGAGAAAGATAGATAGACAGACAGACAGACTTACTGATTCATTCTCTTTCCCCTCCGGAAGTCTGTACAGGCTACTCTACTTACCTGTGTAGAGCACAGATAAGCAACCACGCCTTCCAGAAATTTTGCGTACACATGAAATAAATCACAAACGTAGTTTTTCAAAGAGGTTTATTGAAAAAAATTAAGGATGTCGCTGCACTATTGCCACTACATCAACCCATGTAGTTTCTTTATTGGTAATTTTTTGATATGAATAAGTTTAGAGAGAAAGATGCAATTCCAATAAGTGGTTTTAGTGCTGCCTTAGCACTGACCCTTAGAGGTAAGGTATCTACATATTTTTAGATGTCAAATCTCCAATGACTGACATTCATTCGTGACGCACGGACCTGTGAAGTTTGAGGGCAGCATTCGGAATTCGAAATTTGTTCATCAACATCAAAAATTTCGTTCATGGTTGTCTTATTAACCTTTCCTCGTCCCCATCGCTGTAATTATTGTCACTTTCATTAAAAATTTTATTAAATGGAGCAGGCATTTCTATGATTTTAAATTCTGAAGCATGCCAAAGGATTGACAGTTTGTGCATAGTGATGGCTATACAAGTGCCAGTATAGAGTCCTTTAAAAAATACACACATATATACATACATACAGTACATACATACATAGGATTATTTACATAACGGAAGAGTGAAAAATACCACTGTTCAGAACATAAGAGCTTATGACAGTTGCATGACCCACTGAAAAAAGGAATTGTCAGCAAAGCATTGTGCAGTTCACTGAGTGGACCTCACTCATCCACAAGATGGCGCCACAGTCAACGTCATTAAAGACTTCAGGGCGAAGTCTACATAATGGGATTCACTTTCAAACCAAGCAGTGTTTCTAAGAGGTGGCGTTTTCTACCAGGTCAAAGAAAGGTCATTCAGCATCCAAAGCTCAGGACGTGAAACCCTCTCTGTCTACAGTGTAGCATCACACAAAGCATTTACAATTCTATATCATATAATCAGTGAAAAAAGCTAAAATCCCACATGGTATTTTTTTTCTTAAAACAGTGCTTGTACCAATTCAGAGGTAGGTGGTAGTGTGGCAGTGGTTAAAAAACAAGGCCTTGGACCTGAGGGTTATGGGATCTAAACCAGGGTTGGTACTTAACCCTGGTACTTAAAAAGGTATTTTATCCCATTTGCTCCAGTGAAGACATTTCCAATTCAGTTGTAACCATTATAATTATTACCATCAAGAAGGGTTAGAATTGGATGTAATACTAGTTCACTGAATACAAAAGAACATTTTACTGAGAAAAAATACTCTCATCCCCCAAATATCCATTACAGACTTTATGGCTACTGGGGAAAACTTCAGGTCCCAAGGGTTTTGAGAAGAGTCCTGCAAATATTCTGCTAGTGCCATTTGGGTGTTTAAGGCCTTAATAACCATGGCTCACAGTCCTAATGTGCAGGTTTATGCAAGAGAATCTTGCTCTCACCTGTTTTTTTTTAATGAGTGATAATTATGGGATACGATGCTTTTGTTCTGGGGGATGCGGGGGGGGGGATACCTGACTTATCCCCATAGATAAACACCCTGGGTCTTGATGCACAAATTCATCTAACTTCAAATTTTGGTTTACATGAGATACAAAATTAAGATAGACAAGGTTTATTATATTCTGCACTGGATCTTTTGCACAATTCCAGTGCAGCGCAAGACTGACACATTACGTTCTTCAGACAGAGTGCATCCCACGCCTATGGTGATTGGGTGACCCAAATGCAGTGAACAGAATAAAACAAAGAACTGTTACACTCTAAAGGGCTTGCCTTCTCCAAACTGCTTAACTGTTACATATATCGGTAACACTTTA
>JAODKN010000079.1:8218026-8228958 GCA_026774425.1 Petrocephalus zakoni
AGGCACAAAAATTTGCCCACAGCACAGTGACAGGCTGCTTTCACTGAACACTGTTTGCTCTTTCTCTGCACTGACTTATTACTCGTGTTTTCACTGTGAGCACTTAAAGATAAATGCCACATTTCCACTGCCACCAAGAACTGAGCCGTACCCGAGCTGTACCACGAAGGTTTCTGTTGTACTAGAGGGCGGAAAGCATGACCACACCAAGCTGGTTTCATCACCACCATCTGATTGGTCGAAATGCATGGAGATATCAGTGTTCTGTTCTTGGATTATCTGAAGGAAAAATTGTATAATCTATATAATAATCATTATTAATAGTATTGCTCATTACAAAAGGGAATGGATTTGTACTGCAAATTTATGTAAGCATTTGAAAAACAGTAGTGAACAGTAAATAAGCATGTCTTCAGTTTTTCAAATCAGTTACACATGAAACAGCATGACTAGGACAGGCAGACAGACCCGGGGCCCCGTAAGAGAGAAGCAAAGAGCTACAGAGAGACAGCATGACCAGGACAGGCCGACAGACCCGGGGCCCCGTAAGAGAGAAGCAAAAAGCTACAGAGAGACAGCATGACCAGGACAGGCCGACAGACCCGGGGCCCCGTAAGAGAGAAGCCGGTGCCTTATCTCCCTTGGGGGGAAGGAGAATCAGCCTTCAACAGTACAAAGCATGTCTGCCCTCGCTCCTGTCTTAAGCTTCTCCAGCTAATTGCAGCCAGGTTTTCGGAGAGACGCAACGGCCGTATCATTTGGGAGGACAAGCTGTGGCAGATAGGTGGGGCACCCATGGGCAAGGGTATGAAGGCATGCATATGGGGCATCGCGTCTCGCAACCCCCAAGGGCCTGCACTCAGTCAGAAACCCATTTCATCCTATCTTCCCTCTTCCCTCGTCTTTATTCAGCACATGCAGGGCTTGAGTTGTCATCAGATGCATGTGCATGCCATTGCATTGTGGGAAAAAAAAAATCACACAATTTGAAAATATACCACCCCCTCACCCCCACCGTCTCGCCTAAAATATTAAAAAAACTCAACCACTGAGTACATGGTTATGGGGAACCTGGAGCCTAAGACAGGAGATATCCAGGGTGGGATTCCAGTCATCATACAGCCTTTTGCTGTCTCACGTTATATAACATATATTTACTTTATATGTAATCCTATGGACTGTCATCGAAAAGAAAACAGGTGCACCTATATCTCTTTCCTTCCAAAAGGATTAGATTCATGCTCAGAAAATCCTGATGGAGAAATACATAGCCAAGCAAGCTTAAGATGGGTAACAGGCTCAAGAGGAAACATATGCATATAACCAAGCTTTCTAGTCTATATGACATATACAGTACTGTGCGAAACTCTTTGGCAGTCAAGAGAAATGTTTAAATCTATTTAAAGTGCTCTTTTGCTCAGAACAAAAAATAGTATTATAGAACATATGCAAATTAAGAGTAAAACAACTAATAAAAAAAACTAATATTAATAAAACTAATACTAATATCTGGTGGCTAGATGATCACCGCTTCACTTCCCAGACCTCTACTCTTGAGAGGCATGTACTTATTAAATTTTACCACCAGCTCACCTAATTAATTAATTTGATTAAATAAAAAATGTCAATGACATCTTGGCTAGCTGTACGAGGTGTGCTAGTGGTTGAGTCAAAAAATATATGGGTGTCTTGGATGGTTGCTCCAAAACCTTGGGGTGATTTTAGCAAAGGTTTTGAAACGTTTAAGCTGACACACTTTGACAGGCATAACAACATAGTTTTACACCAACATGAAGATAGTTTAAACATCATTTTCTTTGGCTGCCTAAGACTTTTGAACAGAACTGTATAGCATGTTTGTTTCCTACTAATCAATGACTCTGTTGACAGAAACATCCCTGAAGTGTTGTCATTTGCTTCTAATATGGAACAAACACTGAGGCCTGGAACAGCGGCTCTGAAACGTGGTCTTACGGGAAGGTTTGTTTCTGGTGTTTAACAGTATCAAACCACAGAAAGCAACAGGAGCAGATTCATGGTACTTTATCTAAGAAGCATAAAAAAACAAAGATTTACAAGAATGAGATGCCCACCTCTCACCATCTTGGCTGGTCAGCAAAAATCTGCCATTAAGAATTAATGGATTGTGTCTCAACAGAATTAATTAAACTGCATGTTTACTGAACCCATCTGCTAGGTTCGTTAAAGCTCATACCTGTGACGTCATCATCAGGGAGTCACTTGGCCCAGGCTAACCGCCCAGCACCCTCTGCTGGTCCCACTACTCTTATTAGCCATCAGGGGCACCACAGTAAGGTCACCACGAAGCCCTATTTGAGGTGATGTTACACTGGAACTGTGCATGACTGAGGGTTTACTGCCCCAGTCACTCTGATTAACCTAAGGCACAGTGCCTCCTAATTGGTCACTCCCATAGAGCACCTTTAAGCCGGCCTGCCGGTTCTGTTCCACAGGACTTCCAAACCAGCAGCCTAAGCCTGAAGAACAGACGGCCGGTGACACTGACATTGACAACTCTCTCATGAGAAGGTTTGACAGAGACCCGGTCAGGCTGGGCTACACTGTTTGAGAGCCCCTCCCAGATCATGGAAAGACGCTGAGGCTTTAAGATTTAAGGAGGCATTGCCGAGTGATGCCCTCAATCAGGCTGAGATATCTGTCAGCAGCATCACAGGTAATGGACAGGAAGCCTACTCTCAGCAGAAAGTGAGAGACAGAGAGGGAGAGGTCACATGTCAACTGGAATTTTTTATTTGCATTTTAGTGGATGGTCCTGCCCAAAGCAACATACACGTGAAGCATATATGGAGAGAGAGTAAGGTAAACAAGCCTCCGTAAAACAGTTGGGCTTATGGGCCTTGCTTAGTGACCCAACAGTGATATCATTACTCCAATGGCTGTGGGATTTGAACCAAAATCCTTCCAAGCACAGGCACAGATCTTTAACCCGCTGCATGTAAATGTGTGCGCATGCTTCAACCTCAAATAAGACATACTTAAATGAAAATTCTCTAACACCTTCAGTCATCGTGCCCCCTAATTATAACTGCTATTAAGACATGGTTGTCACCTTTCAACCCCATCTGGGATCATGCCCTTCACAGACACATGCTCCCAAGCATGCACACAAAGGGCCAATTACAGCCTGATGACTCATACTGACACCTAATGCAGCCCTGCAGAGTTGCCTCCAAGGTAATCAAACAAGAGTTGCCCATATATCCTTTAAATATCCTAACGTGTATGTCACACTACAGTCATACACAGGCAGTCCCCAGGCTATGAATGAATTTTGTTCCCCAAGTCTGCCTTTAAGTCGAATTTGTAGGTAAGTCAGAAAAATAATAATACAGTACATAACAAAAATAATTATACAGTAATAATATAAGTAACTTCATACAGTACCATACTATACCTTGAGCCAACGAACCGCTAAATCCCCACAATGTTCACAAGCATCAAAATTCATCGTTACAAGCTATTGTATTTGACTCAAATTTTTAATATAACAGACTTTATGGTAGTCAGTTCATAAGCACAAGCTGTCCGTAAGTCAGACGTTCGTAACTCTGGGACTGATTATTTATTTTCAATTATTGCACAATTCTTTCAAAATATGGGCACCATCATCCATCTTTAAATCCTCTGTGAACAGACTAGAGTCATTCTGGGAGACACCCACCTACCGCTAAGCCCCCACCACACTGTCGAACTGTATGGTCATGCTCTGACCTCTGTGTGCCACCCCCTCAATGACAAATGAGGGGATTATTACCTCTCTTGGGCAGGCAGGAGACATGCATGAGATGCCCTTTAATTTATTATGTGCAAGGTGCAGGCGGTAAGCTGGGCTGATTAGAACAGTATACCTTACTGTCCAGGCGTCGGCAAAGTACATGTTTTTCTCATATTAAAGGCTTAGGAAAGGGGACACAGCTGCCAGAAGATAAGCCCAAAAAGGACACAAATATTCTGAAAGAAGGACAGATACCATAGTATGAAATGAGAAGAGTCCTCTAGCAGAGGCCACTGAGACACTGATCTGCACGAACTGGGGCCTTACATCAAGGGCCCACACCTCACCACCCAAACAACACGACGATTTCATTACACCATGTGGCTTACCACCCACAGGAAGAGAAGCTTTCTATGCACTCACAGCTCTCCACATAAACCACAAGAACAGCATCACGAATGGCTCTCAGTATTGATGGCCTGTGGCAGGGGGCGTGTGAATCTTCCCTCTGGGGTACCGCCTGTGAGTATGATGTCATAAGGGGTTACCAGCAGCGGCCATGCTTTCACATCCAAGTACCAAAGCTGTTTATGCCGTTGATGCAAATACCCGAGAAGTAGGAGAAGTTAAGCCCCTGAGTCATTCGTCACAGTTTTGTCATTTCTGACAGACGGGGTATGCATGAGTCTAAAGTCTGGGGTGGCATATTGGCATTCCAGGCCTGATCATGCCCTTTGTGAACACGCGTGCGCACACACACACACACACACACTTGGATCTTTGTGGGGACCATCCTGTCATGCCCTGCCTTCCTGTCCCTCCCATTTTCTTCCAAGTGTGGCATTAACATTTGCATTTACAGCATTTGGCAGACGCCCTTAGCCAGAGCAACTCACAAAAATGCTTAAAGTCTCCATTAGTGAATACTTTCTGATACTAAAACTCAGGCTAGGAATACAATCTGTCTAATACTCTGTTGGGGAAATACAAGTTTTTTTTGTTTTTAAGAGTATAATACCAGAAGTGCTAATCCAAGTACTTCTGAAAGAGGGAGGTCTTTATTCGTCATTTGAAGACACCCAATGACTCATTCCACCACATAGGTGCCAAAACAGTGAGGAGCCTAGACGCATGTCTTCCTCGCGTGCTACACCTGTTACGAGTTAGACTTACCTCTCATTCCTGCCCTCATGTTAACGCGCTCCAGCTGCCTCTTGTTCTGTACCCTTGTTATTCATTGTATATAAGTGCTTCCTGGTCTTGTGCTCCCTAGTCCTGTCATTAAAGTTGTAGTTTCTGCCCTGTCTGTTGCCTGATCCTTCCCCAGTTAGTTGTTCTCCCTGTTGTGATCCTTTTTGTTTAACCTGGTTTAATTTGCCCTAACTCCTGCTCCTCTGTCCTTCATCCCATGGATCATGACACATCCATTCATTTCTATGGACATAACCCTAAATCCCGACAATGACAACCTGAACCCCTACCCAGCCCTAACCTTAACCATAAACAACCAAACAACATACAAGATATTTGCCATTTTTAGTTTTTTTGATCGCTTTTTTTATAAAATTGAGGTTTATATTGTGGGGACCCGAAGGATGTTCCAACAAGCTAAAAAATAAGAGGTTTTACCACATTGTGGGGACATAAATACAAACCCGCACAGACACATACATGCATGTACACATAGTACTCTGTGTTATACTAGTCTTGGGAGGAGCAATGGGAGGGATCTATAGATATATTTGAGGTCTCATGAACTGCAAACCCAAGCAGGAAATCAGCCAAAGCAGCACTTAATGAGTCAGTGTAAGAAGACAGGAGGATGGGAGGGTCCGCGACAGGATGGAGTCCAGGGACACATCCATCATTAAAGCTTAAAGGCCTTTTACCAGTAAATGTTTAGGATTTGTGGAATGCATCAAAGGTCCTTAGGGAAAGAGCCTCGGAGATGTACTTCTTCTTCTTCTTCTTCTTCTATGGTACTTTTATAAAAAGAAAGTAGGCAGATCTCCAAACATGGATTGTAGTAAAGACAAGGGGACCTGCAGTTGGCATTGGTATATAATCCACACCTCTTGGTATAGTATTGAGAAATTTCTGTTCAGAAATAGTAAGGGCTAACCTAAAAAACAGTGAAGATTTATAAATGCAGGTGCAGTGAGACCTAAAAAGGCCCTTCTTCCAGTGACACATTCCGCATTTACATCATAGAAGGGCAATTCATACATTCGCAGACATTATAGATGCAGATGTTAACTTGAATGAACTTCCTCAAAGCAAAAGGCATTGTACACCTCATGACTTAAGCTACTGAGAGATATTTATATATCCCTGTGTTCAAATGAGCAGCCTCCTGAGCCACCATCAGTGCAGAACCAGCTCCCACACATAGTAGAACTTATCAGATGAGACCAATAGGGTCTTAAGTTCCATTTTAAGGGCTCCAAAGCTGAATGTGTCAGGGGGACTTCGATGTTCTCCTCATCCTTATCACCTCTCGCCTACTGCCCCTTGATGACGTTGGAGATAGAGGGATGGGGGGGGGTTGATGGATAGACTTGATGTGGCCATTAGGCAATTTTATTGGGGAAGTGAACCCTACACCTATCACTAAAGTGCACATTACTCATGGCGTGAGATTCTACGGAAGAAGGAAGGGGGAAAAATGAGAAAGGACTTAATGTTTTCCTCACATCTGGTGGGTTTGTGGGATTTGATGGCCTGTGTTACTGTAATGCAATCGGTTGCATTAGACATTAAGTGGTTATTAACATTCCTGAGATTATGTCGGCGTGGAAACAGCAACTAGTCTTTTTTGACATATATTAAGCTCCAGGGTATTTTAGATTGGGGGGGAAAAAACTGAACATTACCTTGATATTTTAGATGAGAATAAACTCAGCCACAAAGCATAAAATTACCTTCTAGGCTATATCATAAAATAAGTTCCCTTAATGTGTTTTTTTTTTCCCACAGATATTAGTGGCAAGAACTTTTTGTGCAAACCACAAATTCATGCTAAGATGAGTACAGGTGCAGCAGATTGTAGTGTTACACCACAAGACCTGCAGGTTCGAATCCCAGTTTTCCTCCGTGTATGTGGAGCTTCTTATGTTCCCCTCATGTTTGCAGCTCTGCCCTAACACGCTTTGGTACCAGAAGACAGACGAGCGTATTCCTGGCATTGGTTGACAGATACCTTGTACGGCAGAAGTGCCCAATCTTATCCGCGAAGGGCCGGTGTGCATGCGGGTATTTGGGATAACCTTTAGATCAGCTGTTCAAACCCTGATGTGAGGACTCTTCAGTGAATCAGTCCTCTAATTAGGGAGTTGCATCAAAAACCCTAATAAACAACGGCTCTTTCTGGATAAAACTACTCACCCCTGCTGTACGGGATATGAGAGACGTTTATTAAAGGTTTGGTGCTTTTTACCTACAACAACACAGCAATGCAAATGTAGGAAAAGTTGTTTTAAACAGAATAATGATACGCTATTAATCCTCATGTGCATTTGCTTGTCCCATCTCACTCTCCATACAGAGGAAAGCAATCTTGGGGTCAAATTGAAGGGGCAGTGCCCAGGGAGCTGGGGGTTAAGGGATTTGCTCAAGGGTCCATTGACATGTGGCTATCCTGCCAAAGCTGAACCAGTGACCTTCTGATCACAGGCACAGAAGCTTAGCCCAGTGAGCCACACACCGCCCCCCCAGCACAACAGTTGCGCAGCAGCCTCTCACTGGGATTTGAATCAGAACCAGACTGCAGTCTGTGCCTCTAACCGCTGTGACACCCCCCGCCCGGCGTGCTCCTCGGGGGAGGCTGTCTGCTGAGTGGATGGCATAATGAAAGTGGAGCTTGTTCACACAATGGCTTAGACGGAGGGAAAATGCCCGTGTTGCTCACCCACTGCCAGGCTCATCATTCACACCTGCTGCTGCTCTCCTTGGAAATCCCTGGGGGCGCTGTCTGCGGAGGCTGATTAAAACTACCAACGAGAGCCCTATCTCACAGCTGACGCTTATCAATCCATCAAGTGCTAAACACATCTGCGCACTTCACCAGCTGCCCAGAAAACTCCTGCCAACAGTTTTATGAACACTACTGCCTCCATAAATTTATAAAGGTAGCATGTGTCACCTCCCATAATGCCGTTTTCATATTGAGAATCTCTGTTTACCGTCTCATTTCTGCTGATCATGCTAATCTCATTGTGGGACTTACTCAAACTGCCGTGGGTAATAACCTTCCAAGCTGTTGACAAAAGTTGCGTTACACATACCTTCATAATGCATTATAATGCATTCATAAAGTATTATAGACCCTGCTATTTACATAAACTAAACTGTATAACTCTTTATATAAAGGCATAACACATAATAGTCATGTGTATTGTGCATTATGAATGCTCTATGAAGGTCTCATCTATACTGCAACACATCTTCATAATATAGCCAAAGCATCCTTAATTCTCATACTCACCATTATAGATGAGACCTTCATAGAGCATTCATGATAAATGCGAAACATAGCTATAATGTGTTATGCCTTTTCATAAATGCTAATAGCCACATTTATAATACATTATGAATGTGTTGCAATGAATTATAAGAACAGTTATATGGGCTTCATAGAAAGTGTTACCAAAAGTTCTTATTATCCACAGTTATAAATGTAGGTGCAGATGAACGGTCATTGAGTGGAACAAAAATAGATAACGCCTGCCTTTGTCAAAAAGACAGATAGGAAGAATGTGAAAGTGAGCAGGAGGGAACAGGAGATGGAATCGCAGGGCGGTTGGGGGGGGTCATTGACGGGAATGGTGCTCATTGATCGTGCGGCCAGGGGCTGAGCAAACAGTCTCATCCACATCGGTGGCATTTGCAACGGCTCTGTGGAGCCAGTGCTCAATACGTAAGAGAGAGTGCAGCAGAGGCCCCAGAGGACAGCCATTATTCTGTGACCTTCAGCACACAGAAGGAGCATGTCACAGTGCAGCCGGGCCGCCTGTAAAGACAGAGACACCTGAATCTTACGGAATAGAAATGGGGGAGGATGCAGATTCATCAGCTGACAGCCCAGCTTCCGGGCCACGGTGTGTGGGAGTGACAGAGTCGGCTCTATGACCAAGAACATGTTACAAACATTAATACTATGTAACTTTGCAAATATGAGAGCTGTACATCATCACTGTCGCATTATGCTGTGAAATAAAGTTATCCAATTATGCAATTTCTAATTTACCTATGGCACCGAGCATCCTAGCGGTTAGCGCAAAAAGCAGTGAGGTTCAATATATCAAGCTTAAACTGTACAATTCTAAAAACTGTTTAGGCTGATTGACTTTTACGTATTCAGATATTTACACCTGGGTCTGCATTCACTTAACTTGGTAGGAAATCGAAGAAAATTATCCAAGAGCTGCCAGTGAAACTCGCGCACACTGTTTCTGATTTGGAACTAATGCCCTACAGAAAGACAGACACGAATTCGCAGCTCAGCTAAAAATACGCAAACTTTGGTTTCTGCTGTCATTACTTCACAAGCAAATGTACATCGCCGCTTTAATTATTCAAGAGGGAAGTGGGCGTTTTGAAGAGCACGGACGCCCTTTTTGAAGAAGTCCCCATTTTCATCAGGACTGACGCAGGGGCTCTGCTCCCTGGCGCTTTTAAAGCTAAGCCCAGTGCTTTGACAGGATAAATTATAATGGGGGATGTTGTTTCAAAAAATAATATTTCCACTGTGAGTCACGCTTTGTGGAAGCCCTAATTACCAAGGCCATGGAACGAGTGACTCAAAAGCCTTTGCTGAGGAGAAGGGGAGAGACAGTGCTGGCTAGTCATGTGCCATTAGGGGCTCGCACTCGCTCCCCCTGCACGAGGTGCGCCGATTGGCCAATCCATTTATTCTCTTTTAAATTCGATCCAATCCAATAGCAAGGTTGGTATCGCTGATACAGATCTCGATACTGACATCCGTTGCCACCCAACCCGTAGCAGTAAAAATGGGGATCAAGAGTGCTAACAATTTGATTGGTTAGGGAGAGGGGGGCCTGACTGAAGGTGGATTGATCGTTCTTGACCCTTTTTTCCCTGTTATGGGGTGACCCTGGTGGGTAGAAGTTCAGGTCCTGCCCCCTATGATAATATTAAGATTAATATTATGACTGACTAACTTTATTGATCCCAGGGAGTAAATCTGGGAATATAAGCATTTAAGTTACCTGGTTAGGAGAAAAGAAATCAATGTTTTAACATTAGCATTGATTCTCAAAATGAAACCTTTAATATCGAAAGAATCAATATTTCATCATCGATCAGCACATCTTTCGCACATCAGCACCTGAAATGAAGCCGTGACGGGGCAGCATAAATTACGAGCCCAGAGATCTAACAGCAGAAGGGCCCCTGGGGGGAGGGGGGGGATACCTCAGGCCGATATAGTCACTCAAGGAAATCCCTTCAGGGGATCTGCAGAGGACATAATGACACTGAGTTGGAAGGACAAACCAGGGGTGGTGGGGGGGGGGGGGGGGTAGCACATGACCTGACATCATACTCAGTCTGCTACTGAAACTTACAGAATGATAACCTTCACTAGAGGAATCCCCATCGACCCGCCGACCAGCCTATTCCCACTGCATGCTCCCTGTAACCATATCACATTATAAAAAGGCTTCCTGTCATCATTTTGTCATCACCGTCTACACGTCATGCATGCTTCTCGCCAACGCTAAACATCTCGCTCAGCCACAAGTCACTGTCAACGCCCATGCGGAGCGTCGGTGGCACGATCCGGGAGAATGTGAGTCCTCTCCGGGCCATTGTTGTCAACAAAAACATGGAGGTAGGACTAACAGAAAGCTGAAGAGCACATAAGAAGGGAGGGAACTGTCTGCTGCTGTGTGTCAAACAGCAATGTGGAAGTGGACGAGCACTGAGAGCATCAAGTGCACCTCTATTTGACCCAAAGTGCCGTACATTACCATCCTGGACAAGTCAAGCTACATGTACAAAGTAACAGCACATGCTACATACTAACTCAGCTGCAGCACATTACCATCCTGGACAAGTCAAGCTACATGTACAAAGTAAGAGCACATCCTACATGCTAACTCAGCTGCAGCACATTACCATCCTGGACAAGTCAAGCTACATGTACAAAGTAACAG
>JAODKN010000079.1:8267579-8279261 GCA_026774425.1 Petrocephalus zakoni
TCTCATGAACTCACTGAGCTCTGTGAAATACGGAAGAAAAATCTAGACAAATTGTTCCTTTTAAATTTATTTTCTTTTATTGACCTAAGACTTGGATATTTCGGTTGCACCAGGCACACAGTTTGAATGTAGCACTAAGTTATAGTGTAAATTGTGTACTTTACAATTAGGTGTAAAATCCATCGTGACAAAAAAAAAGTTTAGAAGTGGTGGAAATGGCACAAATGTGAATAACCTAAGAAACATGTTTTGTTTTTTAATATGCAGTAGTATACCTTTATCAGAGATCATTTTAATAACTTGTTACCTTTTCCCCTGATTTAGTAGGAAAAGGTCAGCCTTAGACTAGTCAGTTCCCAGTATACGAAAAAGGCTATGCGTATTCATTCTGGGGCAGCAGTTCTCTTTGGTGCCACATAACACTCACTTAATGTTGTCCTGTAGGCGTGATAGTGGAGCAGGATGTGATAAGGAGCGCTTGAATGAGGCTCCTACTCTGAATTCCTCCTGCTAAAATCCACCTGAATTAACGCATTATTTTAAGTCATAATTATGCCATCATAATTCAGGGTTTTCTTTGCCTCCTACTCTTTGTTCTCTGGGATGTGCTCTCGGCAACCTTACACTGATTTTTTAATTTTTTTTGGGAAAAGAGAGTTTTTAAAAATCAGTGGATGGATGTAATTTATAAAACTATATACTTCGAATAAAAATATATAAAATATGAACAATAATGCTGTTGATTAAGCCTGTGTGGATTTGGTGGGTCCACCAAAGTACAGCCTGAAATCTGCAGCCCCTTTCATTCTCTGGTTAGCTGCAAAATGGCCACGTTTTATGTAGGACACAGGCAACTTCATAACTTCATTAACAGGAATATTTATTCATACTGGGCATGGGTAATATGGCCAAGAACAGTTATCATGAGGCTTTGTTCACATGACCATGGCACTCAGTGCTAGTATGACACTGTGGGCACATTTTCTGTGCTGTTTGGGGTGGTAATGCTGGCGATACATTTTAGGCAAATCATCTATATAGCACTGACCACTGAGACATTTGTTTGTAAACAGTGCTTTGGGCAGTTTCACTGCCCTTCTGATTTCTGCCTCATTATGTCACAGAAAGTTTATATTCAGGTTATACTCAGGTTATATTATTATACTCTGATTATCTAGGGCATAAACAACATACATGGCCACTGATTGCCTATTACTGAATCTCTCTGATTCAAATTCCGCCTTAATACGTGCAAGTAGTTTTTGGGGGTGAATGTTAGCGCATAGGAACATAAGAACATGCTGTGTCTGCTGTGTTTCTGCTGTGTTTCTGCCGTGTTTCTTGTCTCTCTGCCTGTTCTTCTCCATTTCCATCGAGACCTTCCCCCTTGCATTGCTGATCTGAGACACCTGGAGGTGCTGAATGTCTTCAACAATCATATTGAAGAAGTGCCCGGCCAGATCAGTAGTTTGCAGAAGCTGAGGCATCTCAACCTGGGGTGGGTGTCCTATGTTGTTTTCCTTTTTTTTTAACTGTTTTTGTTTGTTTTAGGCTGCGTTGAGTCAACTACTTTAAACTATAATCAACATACGTTGTGGGGATTGAAACTTCAGCTCAAATTTTTTCTTATCTATAGATATATGATCGCATGAAGTTAAGCTTGGAAGGTCTTTTCAGCCAGGCCCCAAAGAAAGAAGTCAGCTAAAAGTAAACAGTAAAATGCACCTGAAGTTCCGAAGAGCCAACGCTGCAATGATGTTGAGGTTGTCGGCCTGCATTTGGTTATAAGGAGGGATTCTCAGATATCCATCTCACAATCAGCACCTTCCTGTGTTACAGAATCACCCCACAATTAAGTTGCACATGAGATGGAGGATGTAGCCCACACCTTACGGAACATCTCACCCACCAATCAGAGACTCCATTGTTCTTCCCCGTAAACTATAATTTTACAGTCTTGGCTTAGCAGTGACTTAAGTTAAGTTCCTTTGTTTGACAGCAGGGTCACTTTGTGTCAAATCCATATAGTCATCCAACCGTGAGTGCTCAGACTCAGCAATTGCCAGCTTGTGTCAGATTTAATAACAAGGATGTTGCTTGATGCTAATTGTAGCAGTAGCGAATGAGTTCGCCCCTGACTGCCAATGCTTGATTCCCATTTGCCCGCAAGTGCTGGAGTGCAAAGTTTGTATAGATTTGCTATGTAACTGAAAGCTGGCTGTGGAGGTACTTGGCCCCTTAAGAGATTTTCAGGTACAGTGACATATGTCGTCATATTATATTTTATATGGGGTTATCTTTAAATAAGAATAAATAACGAGGAAGGATCTTATTTCCTTCAGGATATGCAAAAACGAGATGAATGAAATGTTATGTACCTGTACTTATGCAATGGATATTTTACCATCCTTTATTCAGTTTTGTTATTTTTTTCCCCTTTAAATAGGATCATATTTTTTTGTTCTGACTGCAAAATTTGCCCTTACAATTTAGCCCTCCATCCTGAGTGACAGACAAAAGATTCATTTGAATGACATTTAATATTGGGGAATTTTATTTATTTGAAACTGCATGACATTAGTACATATTTCATCTAGTCTACAGATTACCAGTTCAAATGATCACTGATCTGTTTCAGAGAAATAATCGGGGGTTTTGGAGCTTCATGAGTATATTCAAAACAACACTGCTCATGAATGGTTTATGTGCATGTACACAATTATACTACATTCTTTCAAAATCCATTGTCATGGGATTTCTAAAGCACACTACTTATGCAAGCTGGGTTTTTCTCCAGGCCACTCAGTATAAATCCTGCAGGTATAGTGTGATTCTTGTTACTCAGTTTGACCCAAGACTGGGCACTAAGAGTATTACAGTAGTTATATGCAAAACCTAATAGGCTGATATTGGCTAATGTTCAGCATGGCACATACAGTTTGGGCTTACACCCCAGTGACTTACGGCATGTGTGTTCAGCATGAACAGGGTGAGTGCCCTACCAAAGGGCTTCGGACCTCTGCCTTCCCTGGAGATCCTGGATCTCTCCTACAACAACCTGAGTGAAGCCTCCCTACCTGGCAACTTCTTCTATATCAGTGAGTTTCCTCTGTTGAGATTGCACTGTGCCTTCCTCTTGCTACAGTATGCTACACACACTACCGCACACTACAACACTCATTTACTCTAACTCAGAGGTGGGTAATTGAGGTCCAGAGAGTAAAAGTCCAGACCAGGATTTTGTTTCAACCAACCAGTTGAACACTCTGTGACTGTGACTCTTTAAACTCATCTGGGTGGTTGAAACTAAATCTTGGTCTGGATTTTTACTCTCTGCACCTGGATTACCCACCTCTGCTCTTACTCTGAAACCCCATACTCTTACTTGTTCGTCCTGCACATAAAAACAGCATTGTTACTTGAACAGTGAATTCATTCACATTATTTCATTTGAAGGTCATTGACTAACTCTCTGATGCGGCAGAAACCCTGAATGAGATGTATAGTAATCACTTAATGAAACCGCAGCTCAAATGTAATCAAGGCTCATTTGATGCCCTCACTTCCTATTCATCATGCCGTTTTTAAATTCGCATGATGGCAGAACTTCAGAATTGCATCTGATTCTGAAGGAAATCTGATTAATGAACAGAGAAAAGGAATCAGAGGATGGAAACAATAAGAAGCGTTCGGCTCGCCACAGAAGCACGAAGACGTACAAATCCTCTACCAATGAATAAATGACACTTTGCTTTTTAGAAGAAGAGAGACCCAGTGATACATATACAGGAAAACAATGTCTCTGATACTAGGAAGTTTTATCTTTTTGAATTTAGACCACTTTGTCTAATCTGTATTGTGTCCAGGGTTCATTTTTGTCTCAACACTAACTTGGTCATTAAGGTTTGCATTGAACCAAAAGAAACAACATTTTGAAGAGCATGAACCTTTCTAGTTCTCAAATGCTAACAGTTCTCATGGTACTTTTTGGGTTATGATATTTTTATAACTGAATGTAAAGACAGTACCTACATCAAAAAAATCCAACTCACAGACAACTCGTACTTCCAAACAGACTGCCATTAAGCCGATTATGCAAAAAAATTCCGGTTAAATACAATCGTTCATTATAATGAACACATGCACAAGTTTGTGATGCTCATGAAAATTGTGTAGCTTCAGCAGTTTATGGGCTTGAGGTACAGTACAGTACCGTAGCTACGTACTTTTATTACAGTATAATAATTAGTATTACTCATGTACAGTATTATTATTTTTCTGACTTGCATACAAATTCAACTTAAAGACAGCGACAGCCTTAGGGAACATATCTCGTTTATTACCTGCAGGCTGCTTGTATATGATTTTGTGGCATTCCTCTTATATACCGTACATTCTTTGCCAGGTGGGAAAAAGGGCCTATTTATTTTCACTTGTTTTACAGAAATTAAAAGATTAATTTTTTTTTTTATCAATTTTTTATTGAGTTTTATTAGCCTATTCTAAAGTCTTTTCACAAAGACTCCAATATGTTTCCTTTAATGTGGAAGGAGGACACACTGAGCATGGAGGTTTAATGTGAGAGTGCATGTATGGCCTTTAAGATGCCCAGAGTCAAAGCTCCCATCAGTGTCTCCGGACTTGCGAGTCTCTCTGCTTGTAGTCACCCTGCGGGCACTATACCTCAGTGACAACAACCTCAAGGTCCTGCCTCCAGACATCGGCAAGCTCAGCAAGCTCCAGATAGTGAGTGCCTCACGTCGCTAACAGTAAATTTATACTCTGTGCTGTTTTTTGATATTTCCAGGTGGTACAGGGGGTGGCATTGTGGTATTTTATTTCCAGTTAATCTGGCTTCCTGTGCCTCTGCATAGTCTTCATGTATGCTAAGTGTGGGGAATGAAGTGTGGTACATTTGTGGGTGAAAGGAACATAATTTGCATTTACAAGTATAGGGATGAAATGCTTGGCTATGGATTGAAAGCTGTAGCCTGTTTACACTAGCTTGTCTGACCCAGGTCACAGTTATCTAACGACGTTGTGCGTGTTCCTGTGTCCTGCCCCCTACAGCTCTGTCTGAGGGACAACGACCTTATCTCCCTGCCCAAGGAAATAGGAGATCTGACCCAGCTGAAGGAGCTACACATCCAAGGCAATAGCCTCAGCATTCTCCCCCCCGAGTTAGGTAACGCTAACACAGACAGATTGCAGAAAAGCCTGTTCAGTTTTACACAGAAGTTCCTGAACCTGGACTTCCGGAAGTTCCTGAACCTCGTTTTGTGTGTCACTCTCACACCGCATGACGGGAACTGGGACCTTTATGTTATACAAATGTGGGAGACGCAAAAAGCATGTACGTTAAACACAAAATTTTATACAAAACTATGCTGCCACCCCAAAACAATGAAGGATGAACAAGTCCTGGGATAATTGTTATTTATTTGTTATTGGGAGGATCGATCATGATCTAAATGGGCCATAGCCTTTAATGTATGTTTTATTTATATGATGTGCAACATAATTCTTATTAAATGTGGTGAGCAGATTGATCTTTCATTTTGCACAGAATAAAAAATGATGTAACGTTATTCCACTAATAAGTGCTGGCAAGTTTCACCACCAGCACAAGAAACAAGAAAAAAAAATCACTGATTTTTGTCACTGATGCTAGTGTGTTTCGACAGTTTCAGTATACAAACTTTTCTAAATCAGTCACGAAAATATTCCAATGTGTTTGGTTTGAAAGTTTTTGTTTTGTTTTTAAATTTGTATCAGAATAATTTTTTTACATCATATTAGAATATTTCAGAAATTAATGTAATTTTTTTTTATGCTACGTTTGGTGTGAAACGTCCTTTACACCTGACCTTTTCCACAGGTAATCTGGACCTGACGAGACCTAAGCACGTGTTCAAAGCAGAGAGCAACCCCTGGGTGATTCCCATTGCCAACCAGCTGCAGATGGGCACATTGAACGTCTTTGAATACATCCGCTCGGAGACTTACAAGTAGTAAGTGATCATTGTCTATCGGTGGGTGCTGCACTTCAGATCATGCTCTGTCAAAAGGCACATTGGGAAAGAAGATTGTCAAGGCACACACTAGGATCTTCACTGAGCGTCCTCAGACAAAGTATTCTCCCTGAGCAGACTGGGAAAGAGGACCATCACTGAGCATACTCAGAAAACACAAACTGACCACTGAGAAAGCAGACTGACACTGAGTACACATTAAAAGTAGCATGTGGTGTGGTGGGCTGGTTGGAACAAGCTACATGACACCCCTCTGCTTTTATACAGTGTTGTTGTTGAAATGTTATTTCCCTTTTAGATCTGCATACATTTTATTAAGACTCCATACAAAGTCAGAAGACCAGCTGTTCACGCAGGATTATCTTACACAGCCTAAATCTGAAAAAGATCCAGATGCATTATCTTGATAAATCATGATAAATACCCTGATAAATAATACTGATTAAAACAATTATGTCAGACACATGTTAATCCCATGTTGTTTATTGAGTGAAAAGCTTGCTTATGTGTAGCTGCCTGGAGCATCCCTCCCCCCCAGGATTAGCTCTCTGCAGGACTGCTGAATCACTCTCTGTGGGGGGATAATTGCTCATGCAAGGCTGGGTAGGGGCACGTAAGGCAACAAAGTGGGGGCGTGTGACGGAGCACTGGCTGCTCCTGCTATGCACAGACACCCTGACACCCACCATCCCCCTACACACACGCACTTGTCTGGCTGTCTTTGCCTTACGCCGGGGGCTTACCTTTGACTCCCATATTAATGTAAAATAATATGGGGACAAAAGTTCCTACAGGGCAGCTAAATAGCTATATATAGTACATATGCC
Organism: Petrocephalus zakoni; assembly: GCA_026774425.1. Taxonomy (NCBI): domain Eukaryota; kingdom Metazoa; phylum Chordata; class Actinopteri; order Osteoglossiformes; family Mormyridae; genus Petrocephalus; species Petrocephalus zakoni. The sequence goes on from JAODKN010000079.1 coordinate 8,274,439, forward strand.
CTGCTCATATCTGTACTTATGCATACATACATTGAGCTTTCATAATCACTTGCAGGTGCAAAGATTAATCACAAATCATCACTTAGGTTTCATTTGTTCCTGAAAAATTTAAACCTTGTATCTCATTTCCTGATGGACAGTTATTGTTTCAGATTAGACAGGTAATAACAATATTCTATATTCAACTGGTTAAATGATCAGAGGTGTTTGATGGGGTGTGTGGGCCAATCAAGTGCTTACACACCAAACTCAACCAAACATGTCCCCCCCCCCCCCTTGAACCCATGGTATTATGACATTAAACCGTTTGCATGGTTGGTACTGGGAAAATGTAGCAAGTCTACAAACCTGCATGAAAATGGATGTTGACAATTGACAATGATAGGGATATAGTTATTTTACGGAGTGTTTTTTTCATCATTGATGAATGCAGAGGGTGGGAAGATTAGAATTAGACTGCTGGGTGTGTGTCCAGAATGTCATTTATAATCTCAACAAACTACTTATGCCAGCCTAATGTCTTAACAGGGCGAGGTCAATTTGACACTAATTTATAGTAAAGGGAAATGATTTAATTTGAAAATTCTGCACTTTTCTGTAATGTTTGAAATAAAAGTGTTTCACTCCACTGTGGCTGCAGAACTTGTAGCGCTAAGTATTCATCCCAGCATAACATTTTGAAGTTCTCTCTCTTGACGTTTTGTGCTAACTGTAGTATTGTAAGTTACCAGCGTATGCCAGCTGGAACCCCTTGTGTTACTTGAGGATGGCATTCACCAGGTCACGTGGTGTTTATCTGCAGCCAGATTGGTTTTTGGTTATACTGGTGATCATTGTAATAATTGTTAACAGCTACTAATAGCAGACAAATATTTCATTTTAGGGAACAAATCTACATACACTTAGGCAAAATTTGTTTATAATAATACTTTTTAAAATTGTTGTAGTTTTGTTGTCTGAGATCACAATTTTACCATTATCTAGAATACTTTCTAGCATCAAGGATTTTTGTGAAGCTGTGGACTGCAAATCGAGCAGCTGTAATTCTAATATAACAACGCGCACATTGTTATAAAAGCTTTGTTTTTAAAAGGAAAGCAAAAACTAGTGCTCGATATAATCAAAAAAGATGTTGACACTTTCGAGAATATTTTACTCTTTGTCCTTATTATTTTATTCAGCCATGGAATGAATGATTGCAATGCCAATGTCGTCTCCTTGATCAGTCCTTCAAAGTACAGATTGCATATGCAGTTACTTTAGAAACCTGTAGGGTCCTCATGTAGTAAAACTCAGGTGAGTTTCAAGCATTGGTTGGGTAGGACTTGGTCATGCTTTGTACATAGGTTCTAATTCTGTGAGCCGTAGAAGGTCCTGTAAACATTCTGCTCCTTCCCCGTAACTCGGGGCAGACTTAGTGGAGGCGGTGTTGGTACACTTGTCTCTGCTCAGTTTTTTTTTCCTGGCAGAAGTTTGCCTCCCTGGGTAATCTGACGAACAGAAGACGTCTTTTGAAGCAAACTTCACTGTGTCCATAGGACGGGCCTCACCATAAACACCTCAGCACGCTGAACCTTGTGCATTTAATACGGTGTCAAAACACGCCAATTGCTAGGCAGAGGGGGAAAGTTCAGGTTCGGAAAGTATAAATCCAGACCAAGATTTTGTTTCAATCGCCCAGCAGAGTGCTCTGTGAATCTGACTCTTTATGTTCAACTAATTGCTTGAAACAAAATCTTGGTCGGGAATTTTCCTTTCTGGACCTGCTATGTGTTTTGCCTTGTGTTGTCACACACTGAATTCTACGTTTTAAACTCTATCACTATTTGGACACCTTGACACTGACAAGAACAATTATGATATTCCATTCTAAATCCACAGGCATCAATGTGGAGTGCGTCTGTGGGAATTTTTGCCCGTTCATCCAGAAGAGCATTTGTGAGGTCAGTCACTGATGTTGTACCTGAAGCCCTGGCTCTCAATCTCCATTCTAGCTCATCCCAAAGGTGTTCGTTTGGGTTTAGGTCAGGGCTCTGTGCAGGCCAACTAATTTCTTCCATACCAAACTCACCCAACCATGTCTCTATGGACCTTGCTTTGTGTTCAGGACAAATATCCTATGACAATACCATGGGGGGCTCTTCAGAATGACCCATTCTTTCACAAATATTGTAAAGGTGACTACATGGCTAGGTGCACCTGTGGCAATATGTGTGAATGAAACACTTGAATTCAGTGATTCAGAGGTGTGTCCCGGTACTTTTATCCATTTAGTTTACCTGACATCCACAATGTCAGGTCTTCTGCCCACTGGTCCCAGAGGTCTGAAGAGAGCACACTGTAGGGAACACACAAAAATGGGACTGCATGAATGGTTTCAAGAGGAGCAGAAGGCAGACTCTGGTGCAGAGGACTGGGGAACTAGCAGCAGGAACCGGGAAATAGGAATATTTGATTCTAGGAACATTTACCAAACCTTATAGTCAAGGTATGGAAATATTCATATTGCCCAGTTTTCCTGATGTCCCCAGAGCAACTACAACTAAGACTCATAATATATAACACATGAAGGGTGTGGTATAGCAGTAGGTACCAGTATCCCTTTATACCTCAAAGGTTCAAGGCTAGATGGTACATTCATGGATTACTCTGACAGCATCTTTATACAATATATTACTATAGAACAATATTTTCAGCATTAAATTGTGTTAAAAGGGTGTTTAGGTGATTTTATCGTATTGACATTGACAGAGCCTTAAAATGTAAAATGGGGCAGTAGTGTTCCAGTAATTTTAAGAATTTGCTCAGACTAATTTTCTCTGCCGTCTTTGAGGGTACCTTTACATAACATTGGCTAAAGTTTTGGGAATGTTTCCCATTAGCTGAAAAGTGGGCTGAAACACAAAACCAGAACAACCACAACAAACCTAGAACGTCACCAGTTACCTAGTGGTTTACCTGCTGTACTCCTGCTAATTAGGGCCGTGAACCCAGGAACAAGCCAGTGACTGTGCCTGCAGCCGAGACGTCCCAGGAGGAAGATAAACCAGTTAAATCAATTAAAAAGAGATCTGAGCCCTGTACTCTAAGATTAAGATGATGTCTGTTTAAGTGACATTCAGGGCTAATTATCACTGGCTCAGAGCAAAATTGTACTGACCAAGCTTAATTACCTGATTGGGGAAGCAGGACAGATGTGACGGATGTGACAACAACATTGGAAATGAGACCTTTTAATAGCAAGTCATACTATTAATAGTTATTAGTACTTAGGCCAGGAGGGTGAGTGATAGGCTTGAGGGCAGAATTGTGGGTGTGTGTGCATGTGTGAGCATGATACTGTGCGTGGGCTCTCTGTGTGTGCATACACATCTGCTCACAAACAATTTTAAATTAGAAACTATGAAGGTGACACTTTGTGAAAAAAATCTATATATTATGGACAATTTGAAGGAGTGATGTGCTCAAAACATCTAAGCTGGTACACAGCAGGATCCTGACCAATGCTCCTGATGGTGAGTACGGAGCAGACCCGTGCCACACTACGTAGCATCTAGGCTAATTGTTCATTGTGGCAGGAGTTGTTGTTCACAGGAGGTCCTGGTGGTGGGATTAGAGGTACCATCATTTTCCAGCGTCTAGAGGTCGGCATTATTAGGCCTTGGCAGACTCAAAAGCTTGCCCACCTGACATGCATTTTTCATGGGCAGCCATTAGCCTGACAGAAGGAGATGGTGAGGATTGATTGGGGGGTGGGGGAGGGGTGGGCGCCTCGTCGTGTTTTAACGTCTCGTAGGTTTTGGCGTGCATTCGCTGGAGAGATTACTCCCCCGCCATATTTTATTCATTCTGTCTTATGAATGCAAAAGAAAAAACAAACAAACAAAAGTACCTTCTAGTCAGAGATGTCTGCAGCTGACGGAGAATGGGTCCCAATTACTCTCCTCAGATTTTCTTTCAGAACAGCTCCAGAGTTCTCAGCACTCTCGGGGGGTAAGTTGATTGTGTTGTCAGGGAGGACGCACAAAGGAGCCGCAGTCTCATTGAAGCTAACAAAATACCACAGGCCACATTGGCACATTTAATCCTACCTTATAGGATTCAGATCCTGTAGCCTTGATTTAACGGCGCGCCACTGCCTGACAGTCTAAATGAGATACAGTATGGTAGGGCTCCAGCTCCGTGCCAATAGTGGGACTGTGGTACAGCTTGGAAAGTTACAGAGAGGTTATTATCATGTTGGACCATAGGGTCAGAGGATGTTTTAATAGCTGCAGGCCAATTAATAGAATTCCCCAGACTCCGATGTATTAAATCGTGCACACGATTTTCAGTTTAAAGTTCCCACAAAATACCAAACTCAGTTCAAATAAGCCCTAAAATGTGCACATTATGTAATTTTTGTGCTCTGAATTAGCAGTTTTGGGCTCTCAGATTAATTTTCGGTTTAGTTAAATGTAATGTTTTGGATATTTGTGTTCTCGCCTAAATAAAAACAAAAACCATCATCGTTGTGGAAAAGCACGTCTGCAGTTTTGCTTGCTGGCAGAGTTTCCACTCTCCCAAGAATTAAATTGCATTAATTTAGTTTCAGAATCTCATGGTTTTTCCTCACTGTGTCAGTGTGTGTGGCTAACTGGAGACACACACCTTCATCAGTCAATCTATTAATCCTCACTGAGGTTTGATTTTTAGAAACAAGGGAGGCCACCCCCACCACTCTGGGGTTATGATGATTTGCTGCTCACAGCTGGACACATCATTTTATTTTCCAGACGCTCCACATTTTTGCTACCTCTCAGCTCCCAGCCAATCAGAAACAC
>JAODKN010000079.1:8341783-8362321 GCA_026774425.1 Petrocephalus zakoni
GGAAGCAGATTTCACAAAGAAAACATTGAGTGTCCCAGAATACATACAGAAATGACCCTGTACTCTATGCCTACTGCTTCTTTCAGTATTTTAAGGGCACATTGTGGTCAGTTACGTTGGGTGCTGTCCTAAGCACAAGCGGTTACTTCTTAGTTCTACTTTTAGTCAGAGGAGGAAGGCAAAGAATAAATGTTGCTTGCCAGAGTGCCAAATGATGCCATATCCTCTGGGTGGAACCCATGACTTGTGCGGGGGAAACTTCCCAGCAGGCCTTGACATTCATATACTTACACACCTGAAAACAGTTAGTCATTCTGAAAACTGACTCTGCACCAGTTTCATCGTGGACTCTCTCAGCAAGCTCCATTTCTTTTCAATGGGACTGGTTACTACCCTTTTTTAAATTCAGCCACATCCATTCCATGATCAAATTAGGCCATATTTGTATGGCAGTTAATTATTTTGCTTGAATTTGACCAACAGTTTCATGCAGAACACGGAAACACCCTGTTAAACAGGCACCTTTATTGCTATACTGGTCTGTATAAACAAATATGAAATGCATGTGTGGGTGTGTGTGTCCGGTGCAAATTTACGAAAATCAATGCTTACAGAGGCAGGCAGCAGCAATGAGCCTGACAGCATCATAGGGGGGCTGGCAGGTAGGGTAGAGACCTTCAACCAGGTAATTGGCAAAGGTAAGGGCAATGACAGCCTGGCTGGCCGGCTCGATAAGAAGGATGGATGTCCACAAACGGATGAAGGCCAGAAATCCGCCAAAAGACTCCAGGATGTAGGCGTAACTTGCACCTGACTTGGTGATGGTGGTGCCCAGCTCAGCATAGCAAAGGGCCCCAAACATGGAGAAGATGCCCCCTAGAGCCCAGATGAGCAGTGACAGACCATAAGAGCCACTGAACATTAGCACCCCTTTGGGTGACACAAAAATGCCCGAGCCAATCATGTTGCCCACGATGAGGCAAACGCCGTTAATCAGGGAAATCTCCTTTTTCATCTGCATCTTGACCCCTGTTCCAGATGAGGCTTTCAGGTCCAGGGATGACTCAGATTGGCTCTGTGACCTGCTGCAGAGATCCTGGGTCAAGGCTTTCATGGCTACCACCTTCTACCTACTTCCAAATGTAGGTACATGAGGGGAGGACCCGTGATCACAGCTGAGGGAGACAGCAGGGTCAAGGAGGCAAATAGATTTATTTCAAAGGTCAGCTTGGCAGAAAACAAGGAAAACCTGCAACCTGAGGACACAACACTGTAGTACAGATTTGTCCAGGTGACATTTTTAAGATTCAAATTTCATACATTTACCAAAGGGTCATTTATCAGAACAACATACTAGTGGATCAAATCTGTACAGTATACCAAAACTGTTACTTAGCTTAAAATATTTCCCATAGAAATACAGAAAAGGCATTTCCACTTACCTAGTAAAATGTCCAAATTTGCAAGAAAAAAGTAGTGATGCTAACCCCTGATAAGAGGTAAGACATTCTCAAACTTACTCGAACAGAGAAATGGGTAAAGCTTGGGACGGAAGTGTAAACAGTGTTGCAATGCCTCTGAAAGGAGATACAAGTGTCCTCTCTCACATCCACTAACATCTCTATTTTTGGCACTGGCCACTCAGAAGCGAGGACCTCCATTCCAGGAAAGATGCCAAAATTGGCTTAAGAGGGCAGCCTTCCATTACTCTGTTGTCAGTAGCAGCTGAAATGGGCCCAGTAGATTAGGGCACTCCCAAGCAAGGGCAGGGTTCGTAAATCCAAACCAGTTTAGGGATCCATTCCTAGAAAGTGTCATCTGTCTGACCCAAACAGGTCAGGGAACAAAATTATGGTTTACTTTGTAAACCAAAAATACTTACAGGAAGTGTTTGAATTAAACATGGAAAAGTGGATTTCCAATAACTTTAATTCAACCATGCTGACAAATTCACTGAAGAAAAAAAACATCTGATCACTATAAATGAGTGAGCAGAATTTGGACAGGCTCCAAAGTCATACAAGTTAGCAGATCTATAGCATGGTCAGAAGGTTTGAAAAATATTCAACAATATTCAATGAGGTTCGTGTAAATAAAATGTTTCTTTTATTTAGTAACCTATCCATTCAATGCAGGCCCATATCTACTTTGACAATGTTTCAAAATGTAGCTACAGAGAACAGTGAATGAACAAGTCACATTTCAAATCTGTTGGAACATAAAGATACAAAACTAAAAATCACATTGATATGGGGTATTCTGTTTGGTCCATGGTATTGGCTACATTAATTTTTTCCCCTTTAGTCATTCTTAAGAAGTGAAAAACTAAATGCAATGAGAATCCAGAGGATACGCTTAAAAAGCACAGTTAATGAAAACCAGTTATTTGGGAAAAAATTGGCAATGTCAGTAGTGCAAAGCAGCAGAAAACCTTCTAGAAGGTACTCTCTGGTTTAGCCAGAGCAGCAAAGTTGGCACATCGATTCAAGGGGGTAAGAAGGGTGAGGAAGAAAAGGAAAAGGAAAAATATATATTCTTGTCTCTATGACATCTGGAATTATTAACTAGTTTACTGCACAAAAAAGGGACAGTAATTAACAATGTTAAAGGGTCCAGTCATCTGCAATTATGTGATCGCATATTGGGTTTAAGCCCCCAGCAAGAGAAAATAAAAGCCCTGTACGCTAAAAATGTCCCCCATTACCATTAAACTAATCTTAGTTCTTTAGTGCATGCACAGGTAAATAAACAGGGAGCGAGGAACTTGCACAAAGAAATCGTTTTGCCACAGTTTCAGAAAAGGTACAGTTCAAGTGCGGTTCTCATCCAACGCTCACCCCGCTGAAAACAGCTTAGGGTCATATTTTGTTCTGCTCTCTTTGGAAGTGTAAAGCCATTTGTAAAGCCCAGATACTCTATAGGTTTGAGCCACACATTTGAGACTTCATGTACAATATAAAACCATTATATTGTCAGTACTTTGATTGTAACACCTTGTTTTCACAAAAAAATGAAAGGCTATTACTAAAGGTAAAATGAATAACTCGTCTGTATGGTGAACAAACATCACACAGGGAAAAAAAAAGAAAAACAGTTTGTGTTCTCAGTTGTTTTAACAAATACTATGTCTTTTTAACAATCGTATTTCAGAGGTAACCCCAGCATGCACAGAATCTACTGACAAAAACTCCAGAGTAGCACCAAGTAAGGCAGTGAACACTGACTGAAAATATCCACCACTAAGTATCATTAACAGCCCATTACTTGTATTCAGCATGAAAGTGAATGAATCCACTACTGCTGGGAAGCATTTGAAATAGGTTTTATAAAGCCAGTGGAATGTATAGTTGGCTACATACCCTAAACGCAAACTGTGCCACCTATTGGCTTATCATGGGACAATGTAAAGTCTCTCACACAGTGACCGTCTGTCCTAGACTTTCTCTGTTAGCAAAAGTGTGTAACAAAGCTTACCAAACACTTTGACTAGGTCAATACTGTTTTACCATCCATCAATCCATATATCCTCCTATACTGCCTATCCAGTACTGGGTCCCAGCAAGTCTAGAAGCATAGGACAATTTGGACAGGATGCTACTCCATCATAGGGTGCACGCACATGCACATAAACACACACACACACACACACACAATTTAGAGACATTAATTGGTTTAAATGCTTATTTTGGAAGAGCACACCAACTAAGTATACAGAACTGGAAGTCAAAGGTATAACCAATCAAACCCAGTTGTGAAACTGTTACTCACTGTGCCACCTCATTGCAAAACAACTATTAAAAATGTTTCAGTAAGTTCAGTAAAAAGTACACACTTTCACAGCCAGAAAAAACAGGTGTATAAGCTCTCCTTTGAAATGCAAAGGCAAAGATGCATGAAATACCACATGCAGAAACGCATTCAAAGGCCTAACTCACCCTTTCAATTATAATAAACATTACAAAACAATCAGATAATAAAACCCAATCTACAAGACTTTCAAATAAAATGTTACTAGCGACGTTAAGAATAAAATGTTGAACAGACCCCCCTGCCGCCCCACACACAGACACACACACACACACACACACACACAAGCAACCAAACCTGAAAGTGTAACCGAAATCCTTCATCGCAACACCCATTGTCAAATAACCCAGTCAGTTTGTCATACCCAAAAGGTTTCTAAAACATTGGCTAAATGGTGTGTGAAAATTCACTATCACACAAACCACGACATAAAGGGACTGTCAAAAGAACTTTCCAAAGACTGCAGATTTCTAAAACTGAGTGCTGAGCAGTCGATTCAACCACAAGAAATTCTGCATGTGGTAAATTGCATATGGCATAGTCACAGACAGCACAAACTTAATGATCTATGCAGATATCCCTCCATCAGCTTTCAACATCAGTCATTCAGTACAGGCTTACCATGACTGCGAAGCACAAAGAACAAGACAGGGGACACCCTAGGCAGAATAGCATGCCTTTGCATGATACTCACAAGCCCACGTCACAAAATGGGCAACACAGAGATTCACCAATTCACCTAAACATCGCATTTTCAGACTGGGCGAGGAACCTGCTCAGTAACAGAGAGAACATGCAAAAAGTACACAGACCGACACACAGACAGAGGTGATGGTGTCTGACCACAGTGTTGATCAAGTGCTGATGATTTGCCACAGCAATGCTGCAGAGGGTTCAACTGCAACAATTATATCTGCATCTCATGTCAACCATGCTAATTTCTGACAGTAGGTTGGTAGTATTGTTCAGCAGCACATAATGTGATGAACCTTTCCAGTTTCTAGTTTATGAAAAGTTTGGACATATGGGACATTTGGACATGTATTAAGATGGTTTTTGCTACAAGGTGCACTTTATAAAGGAAAAGGCAATGAAATAAAGCAACTGGATCTCTAAGCTTGGTCATGTTGAACTTCTAATGTGTAAAATAATCTCAATGGATAGGGACCCTTTTAAAAGGAACATGTTTATAGACTGTAGCATTGCTCTTAGTCTTTGGGAAGGGCGTGGATGATCATCAAGGGGAGGCAAACATGGTCTCCGAGCTTACATGTTGCGCCCAGGGCTGGTGGTGTGGATGGGGAGTCAAAAACTATCCTTCAATATGACAACCAGTGAGGGATGAGGTGAGGTTTAAAATATGTTACGTGTATTTAAGGAGGACGTCATAAGGGGAGCACTGGGGGTGGGGTTGGCTGTGGACATCTCAGGAAAGGGCTGCAAGCTGGCCTGCCGATTCTCCTGGAGTTTCAGCACAACCACACGGCAGAAGTCCTCACTCTGCCGGTCGCTGGTGTCCAAGAGCTGGCGCACCTTGGCGGTACGTGTGGGCTTGTTGGAGATAAGTTCGTAGTCCTCTCGCATCAGCAGGTCACGTGCCAACAGAGCATCTAGGCTCTGGTTGAGGCATGCCTCTGTCATCTGCCGTATGATGTCCTCTCGGCGTGCCTGCACCCACTGCGCAGCAAGGCCCTGTGCCGCAGGTGAGCTGAAGGCCACGGAGACACCTGAGACTTAAAGAGACAAGTGGTGACAGACTGACTTCCTCTTATAGCAGTTATCTGACAGCTGAAGGAACAGACTTGAAGATCAGTTATTTCTACACCAGAATCAGGGTCCCAATTTACGCCTTGGCTTGTCACTGGGGCTGTACCTTCAAGGGTCTGCCAATTGTACCCTAGGTGTAGGTAACTGTACGTTTTAAGGTACAGAAATTGACTATGAGGAACACTTTTGTACCATTGGGGGCACATTAATGTTGTTTGTACCTTGAGGCTATTTGAGGCACAAGCAAAGGTACAAATTGGCACCCTTTTTTCTGAGAGTGTACTTAAGATCAAACACTCAGCATGAAATCAAAGGTGCAAAAGTCACAAACCAGAAAAAAATTTAATTAGTAGCTGGTGGTGATTAAGGTGTGGGTATTTTATAAGAGTCCCCCCCACATGGTCTCACTATAAATGCAATATGCAAAAGTGCACACTTTGCTCAATCTGTTCAAATAAGTACCTTGATGACGGGGTTCACAAGTGCTCTCTGGGATGCTGGGTTTACAGGGGATGTTGTACTTAGAAGGAAGATGGGTACTCAGGCTGTACTGGGCCGCATTGTCCTCAATGCTAGGCACCTCCAGTGGCTTTGGGGGATCACTGAATTGGGTTGTCATAGATTCTTGGCTGACATCTAAGAAATATAAAAAACTTGTTTTTATTATAAACCAAGAAAAGCCTTTCCCTCTCTATTTTCACCAATTTCACTTTTAAATTTTTAAAGTTTAAATAATACAGAGCGAGATGGGTGAGAAACTGAACTTTCTCAATTTTTTGCCACACATGGCAATCAAAGCTGCAAACTTCAGTTAATTCCATTGGTAGTTAAAGACAAAAAGGGTCAGCTAACTAAACAACCTGTTTCCTATATCTAGTGCAGGGTTGCAGTGGGTATAAAGCCTATCACAGAAGCACAATGCATTAGAAATGCAGGACTGTATGCCATTCCCTCACAGGGTAGTCAAGACACACAAACAGACTACGGGCAATTTAGGGACACCAGAAAAACTCATGCTTTTGGATTGCACTAAATTTATGTTCATGGAGTTGCAGGGCCTTGACTCACTTTAAGGTCAGCCTTGGCTAATATTCTATGAGGCCCAAAAATAAAAAAAGTACATTATATATACAGTGTATTTCAAAATACCTCACTGCACCGTTACAACCTGGTATAAGTTCAAGTATGGAGCTGGAAGGCTTTCAGTAAGAGGAATCAGAATTAATGATTTAATGGCTATGAACTGAGGTTCATGCAACAGAACAATAAGACAAATTAAACTAACAAGTCCACATCAAAATGAGGGAAGAACAAAGTTCTGACTGGTCAAAATTCAGATATCAAAAGCTCAAGAGCATTTTATTTGTGCTTTACCATTTTGTAATTAATATACTTATGTTTGGTTTTAAATGCTTTGTAAAGGTTGTTTTAGTCAGCTTTGAGTTTACGGATGACATAGAGCAGCAATTGTAGACCAAATTAAAATCTCCCAATTTTAAGTATTTTTGAGATACTAGTGGTTTAAATACTAATTATTAATACTAGTGTTCAGTAAGTGCTAGTGTTTAAACTGAAATACTACATTAGAAATATTTCTAAGCAGGTTTTAGGACAACGCACAGAGACGGCACTCTTAAAATTAGTGAATGATGACAGAAACAAGCCTTCAGCCCAGGTGCTACATGATCCGAGTGCTCTTTTTCATGCTCTGGATCACGACATCCTCTAAAATAGATTAAGTAAGCATGTTGGCATGTCTGGAATTATTTTATATCTATGAATGACCATGCTTCCCAACACTATGAGGTCACCTGCGAGAAACCGGAAGGATCAATTTTAGGACTGTTATTTTAATTTATAGTTTCCCGTGAGTAGTGTCATCAGGAGGTAGTATCTCATTCCACACCTGTGCTGATGACACTCAGCTCTAGGCGGCTTTGTCTCCTGATGACACCGGGTCATCTGACTCACTTTTAAACTGTAGTTTATATAGAAAGGCTTGGATGGCACAGAAATTTCTACACCTAAAACAGAAGTACTGACTATTGATTTAAAGTAGGGCTGGGCAGTAAAACAACAATGATAATTATCACAATACAATTTTTCTCAATGTCGATATGCCAGATGCTCAATAGAGTTTGATGTGAAATGGCATTGCTTCCTCTGTGACTGCTTGTCAGGACTGGCAAGCACAACTAAATAGCACAGATATAGCCATAAAAACATGGGAATTACTGAACAAATAAGAGAATGCAACTCGGTAGGCATGCAGGTGAAAGACAATGCAGTCAAAACGACAGAGCAACTCACCAGAAGAATAAGTCCAAAACAACTTGTCTAACATGGGCATTACAGCAAAATCCAAAACAAAATTCCACAGTATAATTCAGTTCACGAGAAATCCACAGAAAATTCATAAACGCTAAGAAGAATGCGAGCAGCAGTGTTTTGTCAGCACTAACTAAAACAACCTTTACAAATTTCTTTCACCATTTGATTACCATCAAATAGGAAATACAAGCAGAAAAATGCAAGCGTTTAGAGTTACAGACACCAGCAATTAGTGCTGAAGCTTTCAGCTGCATCCCTTTTTGGTTCAAAACATGACATAGCATCTAGGCAGTCAGAGAAAAATACCCAGCAATAAACCGTACTATCGGTGTAGTACTAGTGTTAAGCCCTAGGACAAAAAATTTGCATTGTATGGTTTATTAAAATTTAATTTCAGTTTGCAGTCCATTCAATGTCGTCTTTTTCATGTTCTAAGGGAATTTTAAGTGTAAATGGAGCCGCAAAGAAATATTATTAAATATAATGACTCATGAAATATATTGTGATATACTGTAATAATTATTGATATTAACATATTATGCCATATTGCCCAGCCCTAGTTTAAAGGCTCAGAGAGAGAAATTGACCCCCGATTTAAAAACTAAACCCAAGCCAAGTGTAGAAATCTAGGAGTGATTTTTGACTGATTTTAATTTCAAAGCTCATGTGCAGGGTGTCAAAAAAACAGCTTTATATCATTTGCAGTAGATTACAAAAATGAACCGATTTCTCTCTCTGAGCAACACAGACTGATGCACAGTTTTATAACTAACAGCCTAAACTACTGTGATTTGATCCTTTCAGGTCTAAAGAAGAACGTAATTGATCAATTACAATTAATTAAAAATTCAGCTACAAGACTTAGATTTTCAGTGTACACCTATATCTGGCCCCCTTTACACTTGTTTTTAAATGTGTCTTGGGTGAACAGATCACAAGTAGGCAGTGAAGAAACATTTTCGTTTGCAACTGCATCCATCACACGTCGGCAAGTGGTTCGAGTGATTAGATCAGAAAGCGTTTTGGTGGTCATTTACACTTGCAATCAGCAATGCCCAATCGTGATCCAATTTCTTAAAAAACAAGTGTAAACAGTGCCTTAAAGTCCTTACACTGCTTACCCATTAGTTTCCGTACTGATTTTAAATCTTTTATTAGTTTATCAAGCACTACATGGCCTTGCCCCAGACAACCTCCCAAAAATGCTTTTGCGTTATGAACCAGGCGCCTTAAATCCTCAAGTTCCCTTCTCAACTGTTCTACAACACAGAAAAAATAACTTAATACGGCTCCTTTTAGCTGTTCTTCTCCAGGCCCCTGGAACAGCATTCCAGAGGTGCTGAAAATATGAATATTTTTAAACAAACTAAAAATTTATGTTTCTCTTTTTAAAGTAATGTTTTACATTCTTATTATTTCAATATTTACACAAATTTTATGCCTTATTTCATTATTATACATATTTTTTTAAATTCAGTTTATGAATTAATTTTAATAACACTGTTATGTCATTAGATTGTAAATTTTTAGATAGATTGTGATTTGCAATTGAGTCGTTTGAAATATGCTTGATTGATGAATTGATAATTAAGTACAGATCCAGAACGATAAGGAGGTGTCAGATGAAGGGTGCCAGGACACTTGAGAGATGAGACAGAAAACACAAAATACAGAAAGCTGCAATGTTAGCTGAACGGGTGACACCTTGTTTGTTACCTTCATCAAGTACTGAACTGTTAAGAATCATTGCTGCCTAAAAATAGGAGAACCGGTAAAAACAAGCATCTCATTGGATTCATCCCTCCATCCTACTCAGCATCATGGGGGCCTAAAGCAAATTCCAAATAGCACAGGCAGGGGACAGGACCTGGATGGGATGCCAGTCCGTAGGACATGCAAAAACACATACCACACGTAAATTAGAAACACTACTTAATCTAACTGCATAGCTGCAGGAGGAAATTGGAGTTCCCAAAAGAAACCTGCACTACATACAGAAAACATACAGACTGCATCCATGCAGATGAGAGGCGACAGGGGTACAGAGTAAGCCAATGGACACCTCAAATAGGAAAACATACAGAAGCGAACACTGTGTTCTAGTCTGCTTAACACACTGTTTGATATCAAAGACAAACGGGCTGAATAGAAGTGTATGATTTAATAGGACTGAAATGGGAGGGCCATGCCTTTGACGGGTGGGCTACTGCTGATGGTGAGGAACTGTGGCTGGGAGATGTCAGGCTCTTGAGAGGAGCAAGAACAGGATCCAGAGCCAGAGGCGGAGCTCGTGTCCTGTCAGTAAACAAACACAGCGAAGGGGATTAAGATACAACGTCGCCAACTGAAATATCGCCATGACAGTGACAAGCTTAAAAATGATTAACAGGGGAAAAAAAAATTAAATAACGTCAAAATATGAAAAACGAGACCTCTTCGGTTAACCACTAATCTCACTATTGAGAACATGTAACAACCAGTACTGTATCAC
Organism: Petrocephalus zakoni; assembly: GCA_026774425.1. NCBI lineage: Eukaryota > Metazoa > Chordata > Actinopteri > Osteoglossiformes > Mormyridae > Petrocephalus > Petrocephalus zakoni. Next base: position 8,352,180 of record JAODKN010000079.1, read on the forward strand.
ATTCAACACTTCTTCGAAAGGTGCTACTTTGAGTAACTGGAAATCTGTTAAAATCTGTAACAAGCATAGAATATAGTCACAATACCACTGCATATGGCCCTGCACAGTTTTTTTTAACCATTAAACCATTATGTTGCAAATTCTCATGTAAAGAGGTAATGTCAAAGCCAGACATTGTTCCTCATTAAACTGCCATTTTAAGGTCGAAGGACACATGACATCAAACCTGCTGAACTAGACTGCCCTGTTTGCGCAGTTGTTCCTTCTGGGGCACTGCTTGTGCCATTCAGCAATATCCTTTTTTGTTTTAGTTTTCATTTAGTTGAGTATACATTATTTATTGCCTATTTAGACATAAAATAGCCTCTAGCTAGCAAGCTAAAAGTGTCCTGATGAAAAAAAATAGTCGCATAACGTGCAAATTCCATTAAATCAAATCTTGCGTGCATTTATCTCTTTCCAAGTCGCAAATTGGACAAAAACGTCACAAAAACGTCACTTCCCGTCGGAAACACGCCCCTTTTCCAAGTTTGAAGTCGGACAGAAATTTGTTGTACGAGATTCCCCTGTGACGTCATTTCAACATGGCAGCTTATACAGTCAAAAAGTGTTTCACTGTTGCTCTATTTTTATAAATGTCAAAATGTTTATTTTATTAACTGTATTAATAGTTATGAATGTAATCTCACGAAGTCTTTAGTAATATGAAGTAATAAATGTATTTCCATTAACCTTTGTGCCCAGATCAGGACAATAACAGCGTGTTCGTGGAGGCAGCCATGTTTGTTCCGAGTGTAGACTGAACAGGAAACTCGTTAGTTGTGACGTCTCGCACCTCGGAATTTCCGACTTCATGAGGATAAACGAACACACCATAAGAAAGAATTTCTGTCTTTTGTGTGACCACAAAAATTGTGAAGATTATATTATTCGCCCCCACCACCTCAAATCCAATGTGCTTCATGATCATACGACCCATATGCAAAAATACGGAGGCATGAAAAATTCTCCCAGGACCATGCAAGTGCAAAACACATGACAAGCTAGACACAAGGGTTTACGTGCAATGTGAATATAAACATAAATGCAGCAGCAAAGAAGTGGAATAAATACAGTGTCAGCTGACAGACAATAAAAAAGTAAATAATAATAAGGTACTGTTCCCAGTGCCAGTCAGGGGGAGGTGTGCGTAACCTTGGAAACTGGTACTGTACGTGGTGAGGGGGCTAGCAGGGAGTTCTGTGTCCTTATAGCCTTGGAGCTATAGCTCAAGTTGGAGCAGAACTCTCCAGCCCTCATCTGCCCCAATTTAATCGATAAAGGGCACATAGGAGTAGATGAAATCCTGTATCCTTCGACTAACCTGCCAAGGAGCATTGCTTTCTTTCAAAGTGTCCAGCGGCTTCTCTTTCTTCTCACTTATCTGCGGTGTTGTGGAGTGACTGCCCACTCTCAGCAACATCTCAAAAGAGAACAACCCAGTTCACAGTGTTAGCCATGCAGGCAGCTACCTGATGTTTCTACAGGAACTGTCTCAATTATTATTATTATTTTAATACATTTCCAGAAATGTGTCACATATTATAGTCCAATGTCATTCTTAAATGGCACCATTTCCCATATTACCCATGGGGACACTACATTTAGGTTTCTTCCTAATAGGGTATTCGAAAACGGCTATTATTCCTTTGAATGCTGATACCCTGTACTGTATCTGACATCCCAGATTCTAGCAAAACATGTGACCATGTTAAAACACTCTTTCCTTGAATCCTGCAGTACTTTTGATTTCAATTTCTGCAAGTACAAATAAGTACTTTTCTTCTCTGAATGTGATAATGCCAAGCACGACTTCATTGTGAATGAGGCAAACCAATATTTCCTGATTTTGAGCAGTGAGTCTATAGTAGCCCAGTGCCTAGGTATATACACTTCATACCTTGGATCTCTTCACCTCTAGTACAGCCTCCAGGAGTTCAACCTCATCAAATCTACGCAGCATGGGCTCAAGCTCAATAAGACATTCTACAAGGAAGACAGGGAAGAATGGTATGAGGACAGTGTTCACAAAAAAAAGAGAGGACTAGTCTGAATAACGCCACCTAGCACTTTGACCAGGAGAATCAGAACTGCAAAACATAGTTCACTCTGTCCCAAAACGGGGTGGTTTGGCAAGGTCTGCTTGGGTGACAACAAGGTAACACAGGTAGTAAAAAGAACGACATGGAGGATAATCCTAAGCAACCAAAGGAGCTGTTATTGCTCAGAAACAGGAGTGTTTATGGACAGATATGATTAATATTGCAGCAAAACTTGAATGTGAACTCAACTGGGCCGAGCAACTGGGCATTTTAGAGAGGATAAAGGTGGGAAAGTGCCACTTACTAAGAAAGGACGGGCGCTCATCAGGGTTGGAGGTCCAGCCACAGGTCATGAGGTTGATGAGTATCTCCCTGTTCGGGATATCTCCAGGTAGGCTGTCCAGGCTCGTGTCTGGCCGGATGCCACGCAGAACACTGAACATGATCTGCATGGGATTTACTGCCTCTACCCAAGAATCACAATATACATCATTAGCTGCCAGGGTATATAAACACATATCTCTATCTTGTGAGTCCAGCATCTACACTAGTCACTAAAGTGGTTCTGAAACCTTTTTTCTGTTTGCTAGCCGTTGCTTCATTAATTATGGCTGAAAAAATATCAACAGCAGCAAGAAGAATTTATTTTTCTGCTATACTGCAAAGTGAAAGCATTTAGGAACAACAAAAACTTTAGCCGAAGATATCCACTTTCAGACCACGTAAAATAACATAGTGGGGCTGCCGAGTCCCAAGATGCAAAATTTGCAAAAGTTGCCAACGCTCTTTTGGTTCAGTAACTGAAGAGTTCCAAACTATTTTGTAAGAGCAGAAACTCATCAAACCCACTGAAAACCTTCGGGATGAACTAGAATGGAGACGGTAAGCCAGACCTTCACATGCAATATCAGTGCCTGACCTCACAAATGCCCTTCTGGATGAATGGGCAAAATTCCCATAGACACACTCCAAAATCTTGTGTAAAGGCTTACCAGAAGAGTGGCAGCAGTTATAGCTGCAAAGGGGGATCAAATCCACATTGATGCCCACAGATTTTGAATGGGATGTCATAAAAAAGGTCCTGTAGGTGTCCAAATACGTTTGCCCATATAGTGTGTGTACAAATTTTGCTATACTTGTGAGTGACATATTTATATTATGTTGTGGGGACCCAATGTCCCCACAGTGTGATAAAAAACAGTCATTTTCTACCTTGTGGGGACATTTTTTCGGTCCCCTTAAGGATAACCTCAAAAAATCTGTGTATGCAATCAAAAAACTAAAAATGCCAAAAGACTCATATTTTATTGTGTTACTTATGGTTAAGGTTAGGGCTGGGTAGGGGTTAAGGGTTTAATAGTTTAATAGTTAGGATCAGGATTGTGCCCATAGGAATGAATGGAGTGTCCCCATAAAGATAGGTATACATGGTATGTGCGTGTGTCTGTGCGTGTGTGTGTGTGTGTGTGTGTGTGGTTTTTTTTGGGTGGGGTGTTAACAGGAAACCATGTACCTTCAAATGGAATCCGTCGAGACAGCACTTCCCACATGATGATTGCGTAACTGAAACATGCAAAATGCTTCAGGTGAGTACGGGTGTTAACATCTGCAATTTATTCAATGAACTTATAGCAGGTAATGGGCATTTCAAGTTTTGCCACAAAAATTCCTGTAATCAACTTTGTTTTTAAGAAGGGGAATGCCTAATCCCAAACAAACAAAAAAGTAAGTAAACAAACAAATAGCCTAAGCGTAAAAAGCAAGCAACAAAGAAAAAAAGTCCATGGCTTTTCCCAAACCCTTAATTACTCAAAATCTAAAAATGCTGAGGGCTACATGAATCACTGAACTGAAACAGAGTTATGGAAGATGATTTTTTTAAGGTAACAGAATACTGCAGAAGCTTTAAACCATTCCTCTAATGAGTCTGATAATTAAAAGGAAGAGGAAGCAGAAATAATAAAAGTAATTAAGGAAATTAAGTTGACTTCCCCTGTATTAAAAAAAAATCATCACTGCATTTATTATAACTGGTGCTAGGGCTGGACTGGAATTAAACATCAGCCATGGACTTTGGAGTCCCCCACAATAAATCTGACTGAGCGGGAGAGGGGTTCCCCACAATAAATCTGACTGAGCGGGAGAGGGGTTCCCCACAATAAATTTTACCAGCCCACAATCCCATCAGCCCACTGTGAAAATGCCCAGTCCAGACCTGACTGGTATCATGGGTAATTCCACAGTTTCTTCACGTATTCAGCCATTTATTCTACTTTCTGGTGAGGAATAATGCCACCACTAAACCTCCCAAGATATATTCTCCCAGGTCTACTGATCATTCTGTAACAATGAACTAAATGGTGTTTTTGGAAACTAGTTTGTCAGAATTGGTGCACTGTTAAAATGTAGGCTGAAGACAGAAAACTCTCTGCCTCAAAAATGATGTATGCCTGAAGCAGTGACAGCTTAATCAAGGTGGTCAAGGAAGAATAATTCCAGATTTTTTAAGCTTGTGTTCAACACCTGAATCACCAGCCGACAAAGCATATTCTTGGAGCCAATCCCAAGAAAAACTAAACTGAACGCAAGAAGCACCTTGGGGAAAAATAAAGGGGCAGTTCACCCCAAAAATATGTGAGACGAGTGATGTGTGGAGTATTTTTAAATTGATTTGTTTGGGGCTTTAATCACCACAAAGAGAAACCCATTATTTTTGAAAGAAGCCTATCGTTTCTATGGCCGATATCACCAAAACTCCCAGCTGACCAACCTAGATGGATAGATAGCACTAAATCCCCTCTAAAACATATCTTTTTTTCAGTTTTGAGGTGAACTGCCCCTTCAGCTCTTCAAACATGGACAACTGGTATGCTCCCGTAAGCAGTATGTGCCCAGTCCTAATGAAAGTCTCAGGGGGGGGCTGCTGCTGCACAGGCCTCACCTATACATGTCATGTTTCACGTCAGCACGTCGACTCTTGGAAGGCTCGTACTCCTCGGGGGGCATGTAAATGACTGTTCCTCCCATCTCCGGTACATTGGAGCCCGAAGCCTTGCTGATGGACAGCTGACGCCACTTTGAGAGCCCAAAATCTGCTATCTATTTTTTTAATACAAAAATGGTTTTAAAGATTTTTAAGATGATATCAGCCACAATGATTACAGTCACAGACAAATCATCTTACTTGCTCAATCTAGTATAGAGGAAGCAAACATTATTATTAACTAAAGAGAGTGCAACACAATTGGTCTGCTGCTTGTCAAAGGGATGCTGTAACTCACACCTGTAAACTGCTCTGCTCTCTCACTGCTGAGAGAATCCTCTCATCATAACTCGCTGAAGCATCATGAGCAACCCTCCAGCAACCCATGACTATCAGGTGCCTGACTGACTAATGCCACAGTCTAACTGTAAACAGTCAAGAGACACCCTTCTAACACAGTGGATATCTGATCCAACATTTGGCCTATAAGGCCCAGCTTCCATAAGGGAAGCACATTAACCAACTGTGATATACAGAGACTTTTTAAATGAATTATAATATACATATGTTGCTTAGCTAACATCTGAAGTAAGATTCACATTTTACACATTTACACTATTATGTGCAATAACATGATCAAGGGTACAACAGGAAGACCCCTAGGGAAATCTGAAGTGGGTAACTAGACAGATCAATTTCTGAGGTCACACTGATATTCCATTTCAATTGTATGTACCTGCACCATACAAACGAGCACAGAAACTGAAGTCAAAAACTTGATATGTAACTATGTAGTGTATACCCTCAAAAAGCCAATAAGTAGAGAGTAACGGAAAGTGATCATGATCTGAACTCAGCATGAAAGTCCACTGCACCTTTACATGAAACTCCCCATCCAACAGGATGTTCTGTGTCTTCAAGTCATGGTGCAGCAGAGGAGGGCTCATGTTGTGCAGAAAGTTGACTCCCAGGGCTATCTCATACAGGACCCGCAAACGCAGAGACCATGCAAGATGGGAATACAAGTTCTTCTGCAAATTAAAGGAGGATAAAGATGGCATTTTTTACTTAGGGGTTGCTTGAAAAAACATTATAAATGAGCCATGACGTCGTAAGGTAAAGTCAAGTTATTTTACTGACGCATATATTTTGCAATACAGCGCATACGTATAAATTAGTATTATTACTCATTTCCTTTCTTTCACAATGCCTCGAAAACCATTCCCATTTAAAATGAGCAATAGGCTCATTTAAACAAGTAGAATATTTTGCTAAATTTTATGCTACCCTACTTCCCAGGTTGGGTTGTAATGGGTTGTTCCCTACTTCCCAGGTTGGGTTGTAATGGTACACGTATTCAATGTGGGTTGTCCAGCTACCTCATTTTCATTTCAGAACGCACAATAAAACAAATTAATACATTAATTGACATGGGCAGAACCTACATTAACAAGCAGATATTCACCATGAAAATCTGTGTCTGTGACTTGATTATGTTGGTTGCTATACTGAACTTAGATATGTTGCTGGAAACACATCCAACATGCCAACTCGTTTGAGATGACATCATCTGAGTGCGTGCACAGCCGGAACAAAGCAGAAACCTAAGCTGTACATAAATTTCACAGAACGAGGTTTGTACCGAACCGTAAATTTTGTATACCGTCACACACCAATTAACAAAAGATTAAAATCATTTCATGGGCCATATGAAGTAGTGCTGCGGAATGGATGTGACCCATGGGTCTAGGGTTTGATATATGTGCCTTAAAGAGCCATTCTGAACGGCTGGAGTGGTTTCAGAGGGTACAAGCAATCCCCTATCCGAGAGCTCTCGGCACCTGCACACCCACCTCATGCAGCAGGTGATCGAGAGAGCCATTGCTCATATACTCCGTGACGATGCAGAAGAATTCCGGCTCGTTGCATACACCAAAGATCTGGATAATGTGGTTGAATCTGGCCTTGTGGAGAACCTCTGCCTCTTTTAACAGACAATTTCTCTCCCTGAGAAAAAATAGTGGAGGGGAGAGCATAACATTTTTGCCATGCATAAATAACACTTGTTCAAAAATGTCCTAAACTAATTAACTGGTCTAAAACGGTTCTTTTAGACTGTAGGGACATTTAGCCACATACATTATCAAGCATATTAATAACTTGCCTTGTATAAACAATAAAATGACTTATCATAAACTAAACCTACACAAGATTAGACAAATCAACATACATGCTTGCCTGCAATCAGACCTTAATACAATAACATGCAGGACGATGGCCAATTGCCAGTGTCATCGTATGCTTGTGGGGGGGGGGGTAAAATAATTATATCTTGTAATACCCTAACAGTTTTGAACAGGATGGTACTCAGTGAGCTAACAACACTGAACACAAATCCCACAGCTATAGGGTGCATGTGTTTGCGTTTGTTTGATATATGACACTAAAAACATTAATCTTAGAAGCCTCCTCCACCCCCAGATCCCACATTACCCCAAGCCCACACACTTCAGTTTACAAAGCCTAGTGCAACTCCATTAAAATTCCTCTTCTCTGCCACTTAACACTGATTTAAAATAATATTAATCAGAATTCATGTTCTAACATCATGTAACGCCATACAAATGTCATGCAGAAAAGGCAGAGGCATAACCTCTTACAGGCAGCTGATGAGATATGATTCCCCACGTTTCGGTTACTGGCAGCAGCTTAAGCCATTAAATGCATCATCATTTATGGAATAAAGCTCGCCTCCGTTCACATGGCACCGGCACACCCAGATCCGCACGGATCTAACAAGTTGCCACAGACAAGTAGGTCTCAAGTTGTAGCTTCAGGTGGAAACGGCAGAACTTACTACAGCCACTTCCGCGGGTGTGACCCCTTAGTGTCACCAACATCATCACTGTCGTCGTCGTCAACAACAACAACATGACCGGTAGTTTTCAAGTTTTTTTATTGTCATATACAGACAGAGCTGTCAATTTCAGGTCCAGAAAGTAAAGATCCAGACCAGGATTTTTGTTCAACCAATCAGTTGAGCACTCTGTGACTGTGACTCTTTATGCTCAACCGATTGGTTGAAACCAAATACTGGTCTGGATTTGTACTTTCTGGACCTGAAATTGACACCTCTGCATACAGATAATAATGTACCACCATTACCCGCAATGAGGTAATAACACTGCCCACCTTTCGCCTACGGGGGAGTCCAGCTTGAGGCACTTGATGGCCACCGTCGTCCGCCAGTCGCAGTGCTGCGCCCGGAAGACGGTCCCGAAGCCGCCTCTGCTCAGGTAATGCAGGTCCGTCAGCTTCTGGTAGGGGATGACCGGCAGGGTGCTGGTCAGGCTGCAGATATTAACACACCCCGTGTTCTCCATGGCCGCATACACTGGCGGAAAGACCTCCGGCCCCCCGTGCGGGCCGCGACTGGAAACCGGGAAGTGAGAGCAGCGGCTGCGGCTACGCGGACGGCGGGGAGGCAGCTCCGAGACGGACCCGCACTTTCATTCTTATACTGCGCTCACAGAGGACAGGCTGCCGCCGAGGCATCTCCCGCGGTAACTGTAACCTCGCCTAAAGGAACGCCCGGGGCATTTCGCAACCGGTACGCGGGAGCCAGTCACAGGGAGGCACCGGTCGGCGCTGCGCAGGGCTCCGCCATCGCTTCCGCGGCTGCCAGGCGACTCCGACACGCGCGCGCTTCCCCCCTCAGCCGGCAGCCAATTACGCGTCGGCGACACCGCGCGCGCCTGCGTGCGTGCGTGCGTGCGCGCGTCCGCCGGTCCAGGCTAGACGGAAAGCCAGCGCTCGCTTCCCGTCACGCGGGTGGCGCTCCACGCCTGCGCAGGCGGGTTCCCCCACAGGATCGTTAGTAAATCCCGCAAAGCGACGGCGGGGATTCCGCCAGATAATGACGGCTACTCCGGCCAAGAATAATCCAGTTTAATTAACGAAATCGTTAGGGTTAGCTCATGGTTTAATTTGGGATGTGTTATGTAGTAGGGAATGATTTGCTTCACTTAACTTAATGTCACCCGCAAATTCAGAAGACGCTACACAAAATACAGTTAGTTAATAAGATTAAAAATACCTCACTGACCAATCTGCTGTAAAGATGAGTGGCTAGTAGTTTATTTGGCCATGTAGTACATTTATTACATTTATTTAAACATAAAGCAAGAAAATGTCCATACTATAGGCCTATGTACAGTTCTGTACTATATTCTTAAGTCCAATATGTTAATAAGACAGCTCTCGACCATTCATAAATATGCAGACTTTTACAGGATAAGTTTTTCTTTATACATTCCAAAATTGTTGCCTAAATACGTTTTCCTTGTCTTTTTCTTTCATAGAAAGCCTTTAGGAGAAATTTTGAAAAGTGTCTAGGTAGAGGAACATGTAGGCCTCCACTTTCTAACAATTTGTTTATGATATGTATGTGCCCAGAACAACAGTGGTCGGGTCAGAAGGAAATGCCATTGTGACGGCACTAGCTATCAGAGGCTGCCGTGACATTCATGTATTATTTGCCTTTAGCGCCATCTGGAGTGTACAGGAGCCTAGAACGGCAGTGCCTGCAATTATTTTTTTAAGTTATCTCGAGATCACGAGTTGATTTATCTTATCTCAAGATAAGAAAGCTTGTTTTCTCGTGATTATGAGTCAGTTATAATAATTATATAATGATTAACACGTTATCATGAGAAACAAAAGGTAATTTGCTCGTATTACTTATAGGGCCGGTTTCCTGGACAAGGATTAAACCTAGTCCTGGACTAAACACGGAGAATCTCCAAATTCCAGTTTAATCCAGGAATAGGCTTAATCCCTGTCTTGGAAAATGGCCCATAATGTTTATCAGGAGATCGGGAGTGCTGTGCCACTGTATCTTTACTGTAGCAATTAATTTAAACTGAAAATGTCAGGAGCATCCATTATTGATCAATGCATTATATTGTACTTCAATGAAGGCCTAACGCAGGCATTGTGCTTTTCTATTAGAGATTCATTCAGATTAGTCCTCATCAACCTCTTGTTTTTTTCGAGAAAACGACAAATTAATCCGTCGT
>JAODKN010000079.1:8474923-8487179 GCA_026774425.1 Petrocephalus zakoni
AACCAGACCCAAAGGGGGAGCCCATCCTCCAGGGGTCATGCAACGTCAAACACCTGAGAAAACCCATCAAGAAGGCCAACAGTGTCACAGGACGGGCCGTGGACTCCCTGGATGTGGTCGCAGGGAAGGGGAAGTTGGAAAAACTTGACAAAATTCAGAACAATTCCATCCTTCCACTTCTGGAGGCACTATTTTGGAGCACATTTAGCCACTGGCTTATCCTGGGGTTCCTGTGCATGTTCCTGGTGATGGAGAGACCAGTGGCTGGAAGATGGCTGAATGGGTTGAGGAGAAAAATAACCATGTCAACATCAAAAGTGCGGAGGAATCCCCTCTTTTCTCACTACGTTCAAGTAGCAAGTTCTGCTCAAGGTATAAACGCAACATTTCCGTACATTACATAAAAATTAAATGTTGAGTTTTGGAGGAAAAATAAGTATTGTGCCTTTCAGCACTTTTCCACTGCAGCAGGTACTGTACATTTCGTACTTTTGGTACCTCAATAAAGTACCTAAAGTACGGTGCTTCTTTTGTGTTGGTTTTTCCCTGGTGTAATAACTGGTACCGGAGCTGAATGAAATCACAACGTGAGGCGGAGTATTTTGTACTGAATTAAAAAAATGGCTGTAATATGCAGCTGGACGGTGTTGGATATTAAATGTAACATGGCATGTTATGCACATGCAGTTCTTACATAGCTAGTCAGTTAGAATGAGATCAGGCTTTTTCCATACCTTTATGCTGTACAGACATTATACCACAGGGGGTTAATGTTTCGCTAAAACATTTTTACTCTTGCAAAGGGAAAAAACTTTGCAATTTTAAAGATTATTCCTTTTACAGATTATCCAATATATGTTTTTAAAATCAGTCTAAAGTCTCCCTCCGCTGCTTCTGCATGGGCGCTGCATGCCTTCTCCGAGACGATCAGAATCATTTTCATGCTTGCTGTTTTAATCACTCCTAGATGGGTTTGTGAAAAATTTATGCTGACTCCTTTTTGCTTCATAAATACCCCAATATTTATTTATAACATATATATAACAAAAGGACATCGCTATTTTTGGAAATTCCCTAGTATATTAAATATCATACTTACTCATTTTCTTGTTATGCCATCCAGATCTTGTTGTATCTGGTCGGAGGAACTTTCTTTTTTTTTTACTTTTTGTTTATTGTTGTTTGTAACTTTTTTCAAAACAGCAGTTGTATTGCGTTTTAAAATCAGGCTATTTGCATAACCAATTGACAAAGAAAGTGTTTCAAGTTCTGCCCAAAGTAGCAAAGTACCGAAGAAGTACTCCAACTGGATTGGCACTTTCTATACTGGAACTTTTGGTACCGGTACTTGATCGGAAGTCAATGGAAAAGCGAAAGTACCGTACCAAAAGTGGTGGTACATGGTACAGTGGAAAAACGCCCTAGGAGAGGCCTGGAGACACTGTGGGCACCAAAACGAGCTTGAAAGGTTGTTCCTGTTGTCCTGGGGGGTTGTACCCAGCTGCAGGGGGGTGCTGTAGACCTGCAGGGGAGGCTTGAGGGGTCTATTTGGGGCTGGAGGCTCAGAAGAATGGCAGGGATGACAAAAACAAGACCCCACTGAGGGGTTCACGCATTTGGCTGGGTGGCCGCAGCTCCCTGCATTTAACTCAGCAGCCATCAATGTGGCGTCTCTTCCTTTCCGAGGGATGTTAAGCATAATTTACAGTACAATGTTTCCGGATTGGTCATTGCCTGCCAAGTCACATGGAGGCTGCAAGGGAAAGATGGAGTCCATGGTCAAAGTGTTGTGTCTGTGGTAATGGGAGAAATGTCTGGCCTGACCATCTGGGTGGGTGACTTTCAGCCGCACTCTGTATCCTGTACCACCTGGGTGGCTGGCAAATAGGAAATGTTTCGTCTGCTCAGCACCGTGTGTGTATGACGCAGCAGACAGAATGTATCCAGAGTCTCACTGGGGGAAACTCAAAGTGTGGCAGAGAGAAGCCATGAGGGATGCTTGTTTACTGCCACATTGCAGGCCTGCTGTGTGTGAGCGGGATCCGCACTGGAATCCGCAAGAACGGCCTGCTTTTTCTCCCGATAAATGCTTTTTCCGCCTAATCTGTGCCAGGAGCTTTCAGGCGAAATGAAAAGTGACAATGTGTAGCCACAGGGTTTTGGAGGTTCTCTAAGGACTGTTGATGTAAAGTATCAAGGGATATTTTTTTCATTTAATTCAGAACTTATATAAAATTGTTTGTGAGCCATAGTATCATTCAGCATAATGTACCGGCTAGACCGTAATATGTCTATATATACAAATGTAATGGAGACCTAGGAAAATGGGACTGGAACAGTAGCCTGACGGAGGCTGGCCTTTGGCATCTGCGTGGGGTGTGTCAGTGGCCTACATCGTAGCAGGCCGCTTGTTTTTTGTCTTTCCAGGATGCCTCGTACTTAGCACAGTTCCTGTCAAAGAGGGGCTCAGAGGTGAATGAGTGCAGACTGACGGCGACTTCCTCTGCCCCCGGGGATGTTTTGGAAGGGAAGCCTAGATGCATAATGAGAGTCCCTGCATGTAGGACAGTGGCCCGAGTGCTCCTGTCTGTGCTGGACCTGGTGTATGACCTGTCAAGCCACCCTGTCTCATAAACAGCCTGTCCAGTTATGATGCCAGACTGGTCCGCCTGTTCGGCATTCTCGTCATTCATGGTGAAACACGCAAACATTCAGACTCACAGACACGCAGATGCATGCCGCTAAGCAGGGAATCCTGGGTAACAGCGCAAACACGCACACCCTTAAGCTCAGAGTCAGACACACGCATGAAGTAATGCACCACACAGAGCACAGTGAGATTATGTCAGAGAAGGGAACTGCACTCAGGTTATTAGCAGTCAGGTTATTAACCCCAGCTCACTATAGACAGACCCAGTCTAATTGTACAATCCTCGTCAGACATCCTGCAAAATAAAACCTAAAGTCACTGTTCTCCAAAAACTGTAGTTCTTAGGGTAAAGGGCAGGAGATTCCAGACACCATCTGACATATTTTAAAGAAAGGCATAAATATCATATTAAAAATGCATGCAAAGGCACAAAGGATAAATGATAATAAGAAACATATATGCATGAATTGGGGGTGGTTTACCTCTCTAAAATACTGCTCCTACTCACGGCCCCATCCTAACAGAAAAAAACCCTCATATGTAAAAAGGGATAAAAGATGTAGTGCTAGCTGATGCAATTTTTTTTTTTTTTTAACCAGAGGAAGTCCATCTGTGCAGGGCCTTGAGTGCCGCTCTTCAGGCAAATATTTCTTCAGTTCTCAAACATTTGGCTTGCTTTTGAACTGTAAGAGCTTGGCTGTATGGGGATTTTAACTCAAGTGACCTCATCAGTACAATCAAGAAGTACATGTATACCTGTACCTTGTTAACACTGCCTGCCTGGCATATTTACCCCCCTGGACTTTCTGGCACTGGGAGATGAAACTTGTTTCCTCCTTATAAGCAAAGTGCCTTGAAAAATCATGACCAGTCTTCAGTCTGCACGGCATCTCGTGGCCCATATTGTGCCATAATTAGGACTGAGCAGGAAAGCGGTCCCAGAACTCTCCTTCATGAAAATACTTAATCTGTTAGCCCTAACAATTGTGCCGGCCACCTTGCCCGTAAGAACATGGATAATTATCTGGGAACAAAGTTGCACATTTTGGTAGGGGTCCATCTGTACCAAGTATTCTTCAGACTTGGTGCATGCTGGTTTTCTCTAACAAAAATCCATGATTTAAACTGTACTTTTAAATAAAAATGAAGATTGTTCTTAATTAGTACAATTTTGTTCCGCTCTTCAAAAATAGATTTTTGTGTCCTGCTATAGATCAGAGAGCAGGTTCCTTAGTTTGCTGAGATGAGGAACAGCGATTATTGGCTGTAGCCACAGCAGTCAGTCACCTGTTATTACGAGACTCGTGATTGGAGAAGAGTAACTGTACTTCACTTTGTAAACAGGCAGTCAGTCACATACTGTCAGGTTGTTCATATGGCTATTCACTGCATTTATTTGCACACTATTTATTGCACACTCTGCACTCTGTGTTCTTATATTAATTTTGTTATTATAACAATAAAAGGTACTTTATTGACCTCACCTCACTCTCCATGACAGCAAGCTTGGCCGTGAGGGGCAGCCCCCTCGTGTGGCACCCAGGGAGCTGGGGGTCAGGGGCCTCGCTCATTGGCCCACAGACGTGCCATTATAAGCTATAAATTATAAGGTAGTCTTGTGTTAATCTCTGTAATGATTAACGCTGTTTCATTTCTAACTGTGTGTAAAAATGACAATAAATCCCACTTACTTATTAATACTGCGTTGTATATTACCTTTACTTGTAAATATCGTATTTGCATTATTTGTTCATGATTTCATCAATGTTGCTGTAGGACAGGAATATTTCATTAACCTGTACTATACAGAGTGGCAAAATGTGAGAGAATTAAAGTACAGTGGAAACAGCTTACAGTGATCACGGCTATGATAATCAATCGCTTATATGGCTCAAAATGCTTGGGACAGAATAATTTCTTGAATTATACACAGTTTAGCAATTCAATTTGTACAGTACTGTGATGCTGTGAGAAGCACTTGAAACAGCTGTACTGTTTTTTCAAAGAGTCAATAAAATTAGTAATGTAATGAATATACAAATGTCAGTTAGATAGCAATCTGCCTAAGACATAAAGAAAAAGAAAAAATATTGGTTATAATGATCATCCACTTATAGTGATCAATTTCCCCCAGACAGACATGATCACTATAAGCAGTTTCCACTGTAATTGATTTGATCTGACCAAACTTGAGTAGTTGTTTGAAACACCAATCAACAGCATGACTGTACATATCTCAGTGTTTTATCTGATGTTACTCGTGACCCTTCAGTGCCCAGGCAGCCTGCCTCAGTATATAGCAGACGGATCCTTCCCCTCCACCATGTGAAGAACCCAAGTGCCTATTATCAATCATTGTAGGTGTTATTTTTCTACAAACCACAGAAAACAAATGGCTGCCCCTCTGCCCTGAACCTGCTAATGATGTTTTATTTCTGGGTGTGGCCTGAGCCAGGAAGGACCCGCTCCGATGGAAGGTTGCTGAGTGTCCATCAGCTGGAGCAGACAGGCAGGATGCGGCAGTGAATAAAGGAAGTCAGGGCAGGGCACAGTGCCCTGCCAAACACCCCCCCTTCCCCTGCTTCAGACTCCGGCTGTTATCTCCTATCCACAGGGCTTCCTCTGGCCCCACATATCCCACAATGCACTGCTCCCTCCTGCCAACTGCACCAAATCCTCAGGACCAGTGAGGTGGCCTGAGAAACAGGTATCTTCCTCACTCTCTCACTCAGTTTGCGTGCCTCCTTCCCACTCTGAACAAATTGCCACTGTCTGTCTCCATACATCCATCCGCTGACCATTTAGAGATGGACAGGGGAAATAAACCAGCAACCCACAAATGGGATGCTAATGGGACAGTTTGTTCCTAGACATAGCAAAAATGACGTCTAGGAACAAAATGAGGCGAGCATGTATGGCAGAGGTGAGGAGCATGTTAAACCAAAGACAACTGAGGATTTGAGCAAACAATGGGATGTCAGAGGAAGTATTGTATTCTGCAGTGACCACTCAGAAATAATTAGCATTTCATGCCATTTATCTGCCATATTAAGGCACATCTCCTGCCATTCTGCCTGATAAAATGATGGACTAGTTTCTTTTCCACAGTCTCTCTTGATGCCGCCAGAACCAAAGCAACCCAGAACTGCAATAAACAGCTCACACCAGCAACTCTGCAGCCTCTCCAGGCTGAACGACAAACCATCTGAGGGCTGCAGTTAATGTGATGAAAAGCCTCTTTTTTTGTCATATAAAATTTTTCATTATTATTGACACAATCATCGGGTGTTTATTTTAGTTTCAGGGGGCAGAGTGTTCCCTTGAGCGAGGCCCATAACGCATAATAGCTCTCTGGGTGCCATGTGAGGTGGCTGCCCTTCACAGCCATCCTCTCAAGGAGAGCAAGGTTGGGGTAGGTGAGTAGGCAATTTCCCCACAGGGCTCAATAAATTATCTATAAAAAATAAAATAATTAGTTGGCCTTCTAGCATTTTCTCAGATAATAGCCTAATACTTCTTCAGTCCCAATCCGGATGCATAAATGTAGGTGAGATGTGTACTGTACAGTGCTCTTCTACAATAGGCACATTGTTCAACCTTACATGAGATAATGTTGTAGATGCAGAGACTTCCACAAACCCACCTGCCTGAAGGAAAAGGGATGTTCTTTTTACCTGGCCGGTTTCTTATACTCAAATTGGACTCCTTCATCCAACCTGGCATCTACTGCCCTAATTGGGTTTTGGAGTCAGTCCTCCAGTGGCGGATATTAAAATAAAATGTACTATTACATTAACTTTAATAGATGATTTTACATTATAATATGCCCATTACTGTCACATTTTCCAGCCAGATTTTGGGCAAGAAAAGTCTGAACATAATAAATTAAGAAACAAATAAATAAATATAGGAAATATGTCAATAACAATTGTTGAACAGCGGTCCAAAATTGCACTAATTAAGAACAATCCCAAAGTGCCCTTTAAATCATGGATTTTTGTTAGAGAAAACCAGCATGCACCAAATCTGAAGAATGTTTGGTAGAGAAGAACCCCTACCAAAATGTGCAACTTTGTTCCCAGATAATTATCCATGTTCTCACAGACATGCAGTTTAATCAGATTATTTGTCTATGAAAAATATAGCATGGCCAAGTGGCATGGTCAGCTTTCAAACTTTGTTTAAACAGGAGTGTAACACTGTACTCTCACATTTTATACCTGTTGCAATTCATATGAACAATATGGATTAATACACCAGACTAACCAAATTATCTTACTTATTTATCTTACTTACCACAGATTAGCAGACATTATCGGGAAGTGGAAGAGCTCCCAAAAGATGTTCATATTCATTTTACCCACATTTTGTCAGTTTCATTGCCTAGTACCAGGGGGAAAAATAGCAAAAAATATATACTGGGCAAAGCAAATAAACTTTTTGTTAGGAACTAGCTACAATAATAAGAAAATAAAGAAACAAAAAATAAATGCATATAAAACATCTATGTAAAATGTAGCGATCCATTTTATTATCCTGGACATAAAACAAAATACAAAAAAAAGAAATAATGTCACAGCTACGCCTCGTGCCCATAGCTTCCGGGTTAGGCTCCGGACCCCCCGCGGCCCTGTCCGGATAAGCGGGTTGGAAAATGGATGGATGGATGTTACAGCTAAATATAGATAGGAATTGACAGTAGCTAGCTATAAGGATTATTTTAAAGGACAAAGGAATCGTTATTATTCTTCTTTGTTTGGCTGAATGCATTTGAATGCAAATTAGATCAACGTCAGTAACAAATGGCGCTCCTTCTTTTGCACCTGGTACATACTTAGCATTTCTATAGGTTACAGGTGTTACTCGAATGAGTAATGCTGTTTTTCTTCTTTGACTGTGGTATTCTCCTGACAGAAAGCCTCGGGCATTAAAGCAGAAATTAAATGAATTGCAATCAAGCTGTTTTGACAAGCTGAATTACACTGGCTTGATGGCTACTTAATGCTGATTGGCTCTCCTCTGTGGCTGAGAGGGAGAAGGAGCCGATTGTGCATAAGGGTACGTGCTCCAGTCATGGTCACATTGTGGCTATTTTTTTATATGAAAGCATTCAGAGGAATTCCAGTCTTCCATCTAGGCTTAGCCGTGTGTGTCTGTGTAGTGGCATTACAGACATCAAGCTATGCAATTAAGGAATCTGCAGAGGTTAGAATCAAGCATATACAAGCTCTGAAGTTTAGTCCTGGTCTATGCTGGTCTTGCACTAGAAGCTCGTTCTCTGTAACCGGGAAACATCTGGCAAACAGATGCAGTGAATGGCAGCTTCCTGGATTATATGCAGAAAATATTAGCAACATTTACAGTCATACGAGACAGAGCTGTTTATTCGCAGAAGAAATTGGCTTTCATGTGAAATGTTTGTTGGTACACTCAAATTCCCGTTTTACTCATGAAAGGATTTCGTGATTTTTCGGGCCTAGAGTTGGCCTCGGTTTAGACAGAGTGGGTGTCCATTTATAATTCGAGAGTCATCCACTTTTATTACTGCGGAAACCGGGCAGGGGATTGGGAGCTAATCATCACTAGAGGCTTTCATGTTATGGTATAAAATATAAAAAGGATTATGGGTGACAGAGTCATTAGCATCACTTTAAAGGGCACAACCACATTAAGGCTATTGCGTTCAGCAGCCGTGCTGTAAGCATTACTACCTTTTTAAGGATTAATACAATCCATCCATCTTCCAGCCATTTACCCCAGACGGGATGCTGAAGGGGGCCTGGACCCTATCCTAGACTGCAAAAGGGCAGAAGACAGGCACACATGCAATTACACACAATGCATGCAATTTACAGACATACACTAGCCTATCTGGGGGAATCACGAAGAAGATACACAGAGTGGAAGCAAGATCCAAACTCCCAGCTCTTACACAGAATCAGAATCAGGTTTACTGGCCAAGTGTGTGTGTGCGGCACACGCGAGGGATTTGTTTCCGGCAGTTGGTTTCTCACCGGTACATTGCAATACAGAACAAGAACAAAAAAGTACAGGTTAAATATAAAGACATCTTATTTACAGACAAGTGCAAACAAATACCTCAGTGAGGCAACGGCCTCCCTCATTTCATTCTAGGATTGCCTTTTTTTATTATTCAGAGTGATAAAGGTAAATCTCTTTAGTATTTTCATTCAGGCTAGACATGCAGACTTTGCAGACTTTGTAAACAATATTTGGGCAGTATAAATGTCAAGCAGATATTTCTGCATGAATATATCTTCAAAGTGATTTTAAAAGTGCAAATAGAACCTTTCAACTGGACCTTCTAGAGAGGAGAGAATGGCATATTTCTGAGAAGATAGAGAAAAAAGGTATTGCTCAGTGTCCGCAAATTATTTACACTTTGGAACATACCATTTTGATTTATAGGGCATTTTAAATCAAAACCTAACAAGCCAGGGAGACACTATATACAGATACAGAGAGCGCGTTCACACTTGGCCCGATTAACGCCCTCCCCCCAAGGTGGTCTGTGCTCACATTGCACAGTGCGATCCTAACACGCTTTCTTCATCACCGCACGGCATTATTGTGGTGGAGATAACATCGGAAGGGAAGTGCTATCGCACAGCAGAATGAAATTCACGATTAAAGTCCTTACTTGGGGGCTTATTTGGAGTGGTTCTGGGTGGCACGCACGGATTTATCAATAATGCAACGCAGTGACCTTTTTTTGTCCGTGCTGCACCAATAGGAAGACAGTCCCAGTTACCAAATATCTCAGAGGTTGCGTAGTGTTGCACGGGGTACTGGTGCTTAAAGGGTACCGTGGTACCGCATTTTTGAAAGCTGTTCGGTATTAAATTTCCTTAGTACCAACGGTAATGACACTATTACAGACATTGGTAACGCTCTATGTCGCTAAACATCGAA
The DNA here is from genome assembly GCA_026774425.1 of Petrocephalus zakoni. Lineage (NCBI taxonomy): Eukaryota > Metazoa > Chordata > Actinopteri > Osteoglossiformes > Mormyridae > Petrocephalus > Petrocephalus zakoni. The sequence continues at coordinate 8,484,507 of JAODKN010000079.1, forward strand.
TCAGAACCATGGACTCAATATGTCCAAACTACAGCCAGTTCAGAGCGATTCAAATCACGGTCCTTAATGGCCGAGTCCTGCTGATTTTCCAGCTTTCCTTTACCTCTCAGCCAGGTGTGAAGCCTCCAGCCAATCAGAGTCAGTAATTATTAAACAAACTATCTGTAAGAACTAAAACAAGGCCTGGATTTGGAATCAAGGTCCAGATTTGAAGAGCCCTGCTATAGTTAAACGTACGTTATATGGGTATAAGTTATACCCTGTATTAGAATTGCACGTATCATGGTATATAAAATACTAAAATGTCAGTTAGTTAAATATGATCTTCCTGTCAGTGATTTATGCAAGGGAAATACAAACAGGGTATGTTAACGTCATCAAACTAGCATCTGAACCTACAGGTTATTATACTGCGGTGTATTTTAAGCAATAAAATAATCAAGGATAATACGCTGTGCGGGACACTTTTAATATTTATTAAGCAGATGAACAGAAGATACTGCTGTAACCTTTATGGATGCTTATATTATCTGTTAAATGCATGCAACAGTCACATCATTGACGTCATGTCCCTTGTTCTGTACTCGGGCTCGGTTAGCGATCACACTATATCCGTACCATGCCCGAGTCCAGTTAACTGTGCCAGGCCACGGAGCGATCACACTGCTCAAACAAACTGGACTTTGAGAGGTCAGGCGTGCTCGGGCATGGTATGGATCAGCTAGTGGCAGTAGACCCTGAGACTTCCTGTGCAGGCTAGGTGTGAAGCAGAGGTGGGACATTCAGGTCCAAAGGGTAAAAATCCAGACTAGCATTTTGTTTCAACCAACCAATTGAGTATTAAGAGTCTCAATCACAGAGAAACTAATTCCTGGCCTGGATTTTTATTTGTTGTACCTGGAATACCCACCTCTGGTGTGAAGTTGTCTCATGTTCTAAATTATAGTTTGGATGCCAGTTTCTGTAAAGCGATTAGTAAAAGGCCTACAGGAAGGTACCTTAGGGCATCCAAAGTCACATCAGTTCTGTGTGAAAACCAGTTTTTATATTATAAATTGGCACAAGAGAATCATGATTTGTCACCAAATGACCCAGCATGGGAAATGGCTAGTCTCTGCTGCTGAATGACCCTGTTTAGGAAAGAGTGTCCATCACTGTGGTATGACCTGACAGAGGAAATGGTAAGTCTTTTGCTACTGAATGACCCAACACAGGAAATAGCTTCATACAGATGCTTAAATACACATGCACATATATATATGCACACACACCCATCCCTCCTCCCTCTATAAGGACTTAACTGCATGCACACATATGTCTGTATTCGTATCTTTGTGGGGACCATTCGTTCATTTGTACGGAAAAACCCTAATCCCAACAATGGCAAACTTAACCCCTACCCTGCCCTAACCTTAATGATAAGTAACCAAGCAAAATGCAAGACTCTTGCTTTTTTGATCGAAGTCACAAATTTTTATGAAATAGTTTTCCTTTGTGGGGACTGAAAAAAATGGTCACCACAACATCAAAATAACAGTTGTTTTTCATATAGTGGGGCCATTTAGTCCCTACACTGTAACAAATACATGACTCCCCCAAGCACTCACACACACACTACCTCAGTTCTTCTTGCTTGCCATCTTAGACATCAAACAAAGCTGATTAATCATAATTTTGCTGGCCCAAACACTGCATGCTCTATTTGAATTTTCTCCTGTTGATTTAGCCTAAGCTGATGCCACGGCCTGTCAGCTCTGTGAAAGAGGAACCGTGCGTGGCTCATGACTGCAGGGACGGCTTCTCCTTGTTTATCTAGCAGAGCTTCACTTACGCGATTACTCTCATGGATGCTCCCCAATGGGCTGCGTGTGCTTGAGCAGAATGCAAATAGGTGGCCCTTTGCCACTGATACTGACTGGAAGGATGTTCAATATGTCAGGGATGAAGCACAAGGCGGATTATTTTCAAATAGCCATTCACCTCAAAGTGGTTTATACCGCTAGCATACAAACAACAATCGTAGAATAAACTGCTTATTTTTTAGAAGAAAGTAATTTAATTCAATCCTTTATTCATGTTCCAATGTGCTTAAAAATATAGCCCCTCTAAGGACAGAATATCTGTTCAGGCTACTTTTCTGGAAGCAGCAAGTCAAGTTACTGCAAAAAGAGGTAGCAGATAGTTGCTTAAACCAAGGAAAATTGAAAAGAAAAACTGCTTATTTATGAGTAAAAGTCACACGGGTTTTTATATTGACACATTTATTAAAACATTAAAACACGTTAATACAGAGGTGTTATTCGATTTCTGGAGCTTCCTGTGAAGTGACACAGAAATAATCAACACCCACGTGACATCTCAAACAAGTAAATTATCAATAAGTACATACTACGGTATAAATGATTAATGCTTCTCTATAAGATAGTATGAGTGTGCTACTAAATGTGTATTTCCATGGGGTAGTATTAATGCATATTGATAATAGTATGGCTCAACTTCATATATTTTTAAATATGTAAACAATACCAGATATATCACTGCTATGTCTTATCCTCTCCATCCCATATAATTAATGTCTATAAAACTTCAATAAGTCGTTTTTAAAGTGTACTCATCATTATAGTTTTTGTTTTAACTTGAAACAAAGTTAAAAATGGTTGAGCAGAAATGGAA
>JAODKN010000079.1:8489928-8501392 GCA_026774425.1 Petrocephalus zakoni
TGTATGTGTATGTGTGTGTATATATGTACGCCTGTATGTAGGTATGTTTTTCAAACATACCAGCTGACACTACAGTGTCATAATCTCCCTCCCCCACACACCTCATATGAGAAGCCTGTTGACCAGAATAAGACCTGTCCCTGTTTGCATCCTTCCCAAGCACTCGGGCAGAAGGAGGAAATATTAGTCTGTAAAGGAGTTGTGCAGTGCCCTGGGAATGTTTGTCTTTTTTTCCAAACCTTCTCAGTAGTGCGTAGGCTCTGACACCCCGATCTGTGCCAGACTTCGGGACATTGAGTGATTTAAGGTGGGATGGCGTGCCTTTCACAGTGGAATGGTCCCCCAGAGCCCCAGATCAGCTTGTAAACAAACATCCCCCCATTTTTAATTAACAACTAGTGAGATTGACAGTGCAGACTGGCCAGATAACGCAGTAACCAGCTATTATACTAAATATTTAGCTTGTTGCATAGCTGAGGCCATAACTGTGGATTGCTTAGGGCAATTTAGTGGTGGAAAAGTGAAACTATCCTACAGGAAATGGCAGCGTTATTAATAACCACATGTCTCCTGTGGATTATTAATGTAGCAAAATAAAGTGATAGTAAAATCAGATAAAACAGGCCATGCCAGGGGCAGAATTTTAATCTATCTGCTAAGTGGGTGTAGGGCAGTTAATAAAAGGGGGAGACATTGGTGTTTCTTATTTATCTCAGAGGAGGAGCTAATTCAGCCCTCTCATAACCTATTAGTACCCTGACTCCCCTCTGGTCTGTCTCCCTATAGACGCAAAGCCTCTCATGCAGAGGCTTTCAACAATAATTATGATATAATGGATTTAATGCACTTCTTTCTCACAGATTCACCGCGTCCTCACAAAATGGCATTAAGTTGCATTTCGTCAGGGCCACCAACTGTCCCTGTCATTCAGAGACGACACGGCCCTGCTCCCGCAAGGGTCAACATTCCTCCGATTTAGCGAATTCATGGTGACGGACCAATCACAACACCGCGTGATTTCTGTGATATCGAAGCGAAACGGCCAGGCCTTTCCGTTAATCACCTGCTACACTGCTCCCAGGGAAGCCGTTTAAGAGAATAGTGATTTATAATATTAAACAAACGAAGTTTAGTCCCCATACCTGCAGCACCGCTACAATCACATGAATCTGCTGATAGCGCATTGTTTGATCCAAATTAAATACACCGTGTATACGCACTAACCAAAAACCTTTGAAATCTGAAAAGCCAGCAATTATCCTGTCTAGTTTTTTTGTTATTTTAATCCCTTGTTTCCACAGCGGTTACATCCTCGCCGAGCCTCGACGCAGCCCCCTCATGAAAGATCATGCTTGCCGCTCTTAGGTCTATTCTGAGCGCAGTAATTCCAGGTTATTACTGCATGTGCAGAGAGATTTGGTAGCCTAGTTTGGGGGTTCTGCATCAGTGGCCGGCTGGCAGGCCTTCAAAGATCCGTTCTTCCATACAGCACAGGACAACCATGGGGCTGTACTGTGTGTTCAGCAGAAGGAACATAACGACTCAGTGATTTACGAGTGCCTGTCTAAGTAGCTAAAACTAGACAATGCTATTGTTCAAAATACAACAACAATAATAATAATAATAAAAATAATAAAATGTAGTTATCATTGCCATTATTATTATTAATAATAATGATAATAATAATATAATAACAGTGACCTATATTTATTATTATTATTATTATTATGCATACAGGGTACTCATATTCTCCACCGATAACTTGGTTATTGAACATAAATTTATCTGCTGTCAGTGTTTTTATATAGTAATCTTTCTGCCAATAATTTATTCTATTTTCATCACTTTTCATACCTAAAACAAAAATGACAAATTAAAAAAAGATTATTTAACAATAGGGTGCTTGCTATCTTGTGCTTGCTATTGGCACTCCTGCCACCAGAAATGCTTCACACGGTTTAGTTCCATCTGAACCGGCCGAGTGGGTGCTGAGATATCACCCACTGCATGGCTGCACCTAAGTTCTCGTCCCGGAGGTGGTTTGTCATGGGGTGGGGCACATGTCTCAGCGTATGGCCCTTACCTCTGTATTTAGATAGAAAAACTGAAAATTGTCATTAGTATGAATTTTCTTACGCCCTATTATAAGTGTTACTGACAATGTGTCATCATCTGGGAGCCTCACTGTAACGAATCGTTCAGTCATTTTGCCTCAAACTGTAAATGCCTGTAAACCCTGATGAAAGTCTCCATTGCTGATTAACCTGCTTTAGGCGTTTTTAGCGATTTTTCCCATATTTGTGCATACATTTTGTATATCCTGGTTGGGGAAAAAATGTTATTTTGGGGGACCTGGTGGGGGCATGGCATCCTGACAATCCTAGAATTGCCCCTGATTTGTACTTAAGGATTAATGCATCTTTAACGTGAAGCTTAAATTCGGGTCACTCTGTAAAGTTATTCTGCTGGGGTTTTGTTAGATAATAATTTTAATTTCCCCAGCACTTTCTAGCATGCCAAAGAGACAAAAATCATAAAACATGCCATTTTACCTGCTGTGTATTGAAGAATGTCCAAGTAAAAAATTAAAATTTTTTTTTATGTTGCATTATCATCTGAATAATGGGTGTTTAGGGAATGCACTGTTGCTGTGATAGACAGGATGTGCCATTACACTGGTAATCTCTTTGGAAGGGATCCTGTTATGTTACAAAAATACCTCCTTCCATCAATGTTCTTAGGAAGCCGCAGTAACCTGAATTGGTAACAAAGAAAACATAAAGTAGCCCACATGCCTGAACTGAAAACATAAGCAAACCTTTAGCAGCAGTTTAAAAATCTAAGGAATGTGTATTTTTTTTTTTGCATTTGCATATCCACAAAAAAAGGAAATGGATACCACATCCACATAAAAATATTTCTGTTATAGGCCTACGTAGTATATTTGTAAAATGAATTACAGCTTACATAAACAAATATTTAAAATTTCTCTAATTCTTAATATCAAAAATGTAATTGACTTTATTTTAATAATAGCTCTGAATTAGCAGCTCAAAGAACACAAATAGCTAAAACCAGTTGTCGACATATACGAGTGTTCCACTGAGCTACAAAGCTGATGATCTTCAATTTCTCTCTTTCTGCTGTCATCTGGCTTCTTTTTAATAATCAATGTCTGTAAACAAAACGAAGGCAATCGTAGTGGTTTTCTTGTCTGCACTGTTTATTTAGTCTGATGCTTAGTGGGAATCGCCCACGCTATCAATCTTTCTCTAAGCATTGTAAGACCATTAGCAGCAGAATGTGTGGCAGGGGCCCTCCATTCCAGCCAATGGCGAGCTGCGTTATGCTCGGTACACTGCTCTGTGTTCGCCACATTCATGTCTACGAGGTGCCCAATAATGACGGACTCACAAAAGGTGTGACTATTTTTTATCGGCTGTAATTATTTATAGCAAACATATATTTTTACTGCATGTATCCAATTTTAGTGAAAATGAAAAACAAACAAATAATACATTTGAGGTGCATTTCTTCTGTATAAATTTTGTACAGTCTTATTAAAATAAATAATAAAGTAATTAAATAGTGAATACTATTACTACTACTACTAATAATAATAATGAAGACGAAGAAGAATAGTATTAATAATAATAAGCACGTACATTACTCTTTAAATATATCCCTCCATCCATCCATTATCTATACCCACTTGTCCTCTGCAGCGTTACTATGGGTGCAAAGACGGGAACAACCCAGAAGGGATGCCAAACCAATACAGCAATAAATATATTATTTAAAAGTACATATATTCAAATTCAGACGTATCAGTGTCTTTTTTAAGTTACATTGTATTATATTAAAAGCATGAAACACTTTTCTCTTTTTCCTACTTTGGTTAAATAAAATGATCAGTGAATCCAGTCATGACCACCATACATCATAAAGTACAGTAGTTTGATAGGCCAATCAATCTTAAAATATTCATGCATGCTTCAGTGTAGATAGTGGTTCAGCGAGAGGAAATTAACTTATGTCTTTTACAGCACACCAGTCATGCAGCAGAATTATTTTAAGAATCAGTCTGGTCCAAATAAAACAGTCTGGATTTTTTCCCTCCAATTCTTTTCCAAATAACATTAAATATAACATATAAGCACAAGAGTGAAAAGGACACCAACACACTAATAATTTTTGGAGTTTTAAACATGCGAGTGTGCTGTTGCAGAGTAATACTTAAATATTTCAGTCAACAAAAACTGGTTCACGTATTTTCAGCTCGAAGAAAATCCTGTATTGTATAAAGTGACATTTAAGTCATATAAAAAATAGTCATCTAGGTTTCCCTTTCTCAGAAACTTAATACAAATATAATATAAAACATAATCAAATTTATTAAACTAATAGCATCTAATAAAAAAATAATAAAAATGTATTGTGACACAGAGTAATGATATTTGTTTCATCATAAAAGGACAAAGTGGGTGTATTATTTTAGTTTTTTCATATAGCTAAAGAAAACAATTGGAGTCTAATGTTTTCTTGTATGTAGTCATCAAGAGGTTTTAGTCAGTTTCTTATTTGATAAAAAAAATATTTGAAACTGAATCAGATATAAGAATACAACACACCATTATTTAGTGGCGTTGACTACATTTAGTTCAGAAAAATTCTTTTAAAAAATATTTCTGCAGCTATAATCATTTAATGAAAAGTAAATTGTTCACTTTGGGAACTGGTTTCCATAACTTCATTAGATTAAATTGTATTTTTCATATGATTATTGAATGTTGTGTTCGACTGTAGAAACTCTACATTTGCATGCTTTTGCTGCATATTATTTCTGTACGTTTCTTAGGTGTGTATCTTTGTAGCTATTACGAAGAAAAAAATTCTTTTTAAAGGTAAAAAAAGGCACGGCATTAAATCATTTTTAGTAACCTAAATTTGATCTTACGTTTGATTTTGGTTTCAATTTCAGTTTCTTTCATTCTTGTTTATATTTTATCATTCATTTCAGTATAATTTACATGTTCTCTGTTTTCAAATCCGGTAGTTGATAGTGAAAATCACAATTGTTTAGCTTTCCTTCATTCATCACTTTGAACAAACAAATAGCTAAATGAATGAATAAACAAAATATGAGAGTGCAGTGTCTGTGCTGAGTACAGCAATGACTATGATCTGGTCCTGTAATAGTGATTTGGTCCAGTGAACATGGGCCAGGTGAATGCCACACATCAGTCAGCTGATCATGACCTCAGTTTTGACCCGGATGAAACATACATGCCAGGCCATGTATCACTGTACTGATTCCAGGCCAAGCCCCATCTTGCACTGCAGCTGCTGAGCATAGTTACATTTCTGTGGATATTTGTAACTAATGGTCACACAAATGCTGATAAGACACAGAAAGCAAACAAAAAGTGTCACAGGATTCGTCACACTACAGGTAAGTACATGGACTATAAATGTAAAGCCTGATCACTTTTTAAAAATAAATTCATATTTATTACATTGACATATAAGATACCCCCCGAAAGAATTCCATGATATGGGTGACTGTATGGTCTATTTACTATAAGCTTTTCAGTAATCTAGGGATATTTTTGTCAGGGGAGTTGGAGAGCTCCTTGAATCCAAATCAAACATATTAAATACGACATAGTACTGCTGGCTCGATTTCTCCAATACAAACAGTGAAACTATGCCTGGGCGTCTATGCCAGATGCCTCGGGTTGTAATTTTGTGCACCGGGCTCTGGAAAGTGAAGGACATTACACTGCGCTGGACTCGAGCATTACATGGTTTACACACATCAAATCTTTATTAGTGAACTTGTTGAAGAGGTGTAAATACAAAACAGAGGATAAATATGACTGAAATGCAGTCTCTGATTTTACTCTTGAGTAAAAACTGTAAATACATGTACTCTTGTACATGTACTACCTTAGGGATTTGTGCGTTCATCAAAGAAAAGCTGCCAAAGGAAACTCAGGGAAATGTTAATTGTTTTTACTTAAGGTAAACCAGAGTTATTTCCTAGGTAGGTACTATAGCCTTTCATTGTATACCGCATTGTATAAACTATTAACTGAGAGTACATTTCAACTTGACCGAGGAGCAATTTTTATAGACAAACATCAAGAGTCTGCTTCACAAGTTTCAAAGTGCCCTTTGATGGTTCTCACAGCAGTTAATGACCCTGTCACAAGAAAAACAGATATCGTTTGTAGAGCCCTAACAATGGTGGCATCTGTGTCTCCATGGAGAAAGTGCTTGTCACAGTGGCTAGCAGAGCTAAATGGATCGTATTTATGGTGTTGGAATCGTTACGTAGGACTGTCTTGTTTCCTTCGTTTTGTGTTGTTGTAAGGATGTTTTAGCACAGACTCTTATTCCCCAGCTAAATCCAAAACATACCCAAGGAGGAATATTCAAAGGGCAGATGTTAGCTTCCTCATCCTTTTCTAACATTGTACGTTATATTCTTTGCACTATTTATAATCTCATGCTTGGTTATGGAAAGCACTGCTGATTTGGCCGTTCTCCTCACTCTCCTCATTCAGTCAGTCCCGGCACATACCAGAAAAATTGCTCTGGGGTCTCAGCTACGTATGACCTTTCCCAAAGGAGGGGGCTCGTAAAATTTTACACTTTAATTATGTTTATGGACAGTTAAATGTTAATTTGACTGACTGCCGCATAAAAGCACTGATTATTAAGGAGGGGGAGAAAGACACCATGTAGCACTCTCACCTTGAGTTTGACCAGCTGGGCAGAAATACCTCCCAGAACGTTGAGTCACAACCTCACAATAAAAGCCTGATCCGCTAGTTTGTGCCTTCCAGTTAACGTCTGGCCTGCATTAAAGCCCAAGCCTATGTCAGCCTGGGCTGGGGGGCCTCACAACTGGACTAGCCCTGAAGACCCCCAACCTCACAGGACATAGATCACATGTCCTCCGGTCTCTTTAGCTGGACCATGTGGTGGTCCATTGTGAAGGAGTCGGAACACCTAAGGAGGAACATACTGTTCCTGACTCAGATCAATATTTCCTGTCTAGGACAAGAATTTTCCTATTTTAATCCACGTTTCCTGCACTGTAGCCACACACAGGCATGTGCAGAGGCACATATACATACACACACAGGCCTCTTAGCCACCTGCCAGGCAGCAAGTCCAAGTGCCCTGCAGGGGGCGCCTCCCGGGCTGGAGGCAGTTACGCACCTGGGCCAAGCCACACAATCACTGGCCGCCGCCCCCCCCCCCCACCGACACCCACAGTGATGCCTGCCTGCTGAGGAGAGTGGGGGGTACACGAAACCTGAGATGCGGGGGTGAATTTGGGCCTGTCAAACGAAGGTCAGCCCGGGCCCCCTGAGCAGAACACAGGGCCCATCAGCAGTCTGGGGGATCTTTCGTTAAATCACATGCAGTGAAATGTAACACACCCCCCCCTCCCCCGCCAGGTCCCTAAAATCCACCCTTAATTAATGTGATGGGCCAGGGGTGTCATAAAAAAGCCAGGTGGGTGCTTGGTCTTGGTGGTTCTCCTGATACAAACATAGAGCTGACATCATTGCACTTATCGAACATGAAGGCATTGTTGTTAATGCAGCTTCACTTGGGGCAGGGGGGGCATTGGCGACAACGGGGAATGAGATGCAGGAGCCATGCAGGGTCCCAGACATGACAGCATGCAGCAGGATTCTCAGTCTGGGCTGCCCCCCCCCCCCATGGCAGCATGCATACTAGATACTGCCGGATTGAAATGGGCTCGGAAGGAAAAAGAGCATCAGAAGAAAAGGGGCTTCAGTCTATAAAAGACGTGCAGAAAGGCCTCATTATGCCCCAGATTAGAAGCGATTACACTGTTAGTGCACTTTAAAGCCTTTGTTTGCCAACATGACAGGGGTGAGCTCGGCTGTAATTTGATAAGGGGATAAGTGTGAGAGGCCTGCTGGGCAGAGCTGGGCTTGGGAGCCGGGGGGAGTGGGGGCTTTTCTGCAGTCTCCGTGTCACATGTTAACCCCAGAAAGGCTGTGTTTCGGAACACAAAGCGCACGCTCCCTTGCGATCTCCCCACCTAGCGGGCCAAAGCCTGGCTGAATGGGCCACCCAGATGGGGGTAGCTCTCATTGCAACATGCGATGCAGAGAAGCAGATGGATATAAGATGGTTACTTTATTAGATCGATGCATGTCGTACTTGTTTGGGCAGGTCAGTGTTTTTTGTGTCAGTGTAATTTCCTCTTACTTTGACAATTTAAGTATTTGAATAATTATACGGTTCTCTGCACTAGTGGAGCTGAACACATTTACTTCTCAGGACAGCCATGCTTGCTGAAATGTTCTCAGATTTATATGCTGCACTAAAACAAAACATATCGACCCACATAAATGAGAGTTAAAACACTTATTTTCTCAGATTTTGTTTAAGTATTTAAGCAACTTATTGTCAGGCATGAATAAAATTGAAAAACAAGAGGTGCCCAACATAAATAGGTGCACAACATAAATACACATATAGTGTATTCTCAGAGGCAATGGTATTTGGTAAATCTAGCTAGTACCAGCAAGGTCCTACTTGTGCCTCCTGGACTATGTTAAGCGTAGACGAGTTGCATGTTCAGCGATACCTTTCTGTACACCACGGTCGTACTGAGCTGTCTGTCCATCTATCTCTGTAATCTATCTATCCCGTCATGGTAGGAATCCTGCAGCCTACCCCAAGGGAACACCCAGCACAGGGGGCCTGCACGAACTTTCATATATACTTATGTGAAAAAAGTAACCCTCTTTCAGTTCTATGGTTTTATGTATCAGGACATGGTACAAAAAAAAATAATAAAAAAAAAAAAATCTGCTGGTTCTTACCCAATTGGCTCGTACCCAGTTACTCAAATTCTAAAATTATTTGAATCTAACCTTAGGTGTAAAACAACACAAAACAGATTCCACTGTGTTGTTATTCATTTAACAAAAAATGAAGTCTACAGAAATAAATTTTCTGCATGGCTTTATTAGTCTCTCACACCATTATGGAGGAATTCTGGCCGACTCTTTCCTACAGCATTTCTTCAGCTCGTTGACGTTTGCGGGTGTTTATGCACAGCTCTCTTAAGGTCCCGCCACAGCATTTCAATCGGGTTGAGGCCTGGACTTTGACTGGGCCATTGCAACGCACTGATTCTTTTTATTTTTCAGCCATTCTATTGTAGATTTGCTGGTGTGTTTGGGATTATTGTGCTGTTTAGGGCTGAACGAAAAAAAAATATATAATTGTGATTTATCTGACAGATATGGTATGAAATACTAATTGAGCACAACTGTGCACTGAAATTTGAACTGCGCTATGCATGTTGGAAATACTGAGACTGGAGACACTGAGACTGCAAATATATTGATTGAATCCAAAATGTATTTATTATAACGAAAAAGCTATAGAGCATACAGCTAATAAACCATAGAACAATTCCCTAGCAAGCCGAAAAAAGTGATTGCATTTCTATATGCACATTTTAAGTTTCGCGTTTGCAAACAGCGCTCGCCCACTTTCTTACCCTAGTAACGTGCTTCCGGGAAGTCCCATGTACACAAGGGTCAAATTAGCAGAGAACAATGACGCATAAAACTACTATCACAAAAGCTGCGACTGTGTTGAGTTAAATAAAGTAATGAAAATAAAACAATTCCAGGAATAAAAACATTAGGAATCTTGCGGCTAATGCTACTTATACCCCCAATGATAGGACTTTTCTGTAAACCAAGAGTGGGCAATCTTATCTGCAAAGGGCCGGTGTGTATGCTGGTTTTCGCTGCAACTCCCTAATTAGGTTACAAATTAGAGGACAGATTGGTAGGCGAGTCCTCACACCTGGGTTCGAACAGCTGACTCTTAGGTAGGTAATTCACTCTTAGGTAGGTAATTCACTTACGGCTGAGCAGCAGAACCGATATTTATTTGCACTGCGAATGTAACATTTTCCTTGGATTTCACGTGTCTGTTGTTTGTGGGCGTATACGCAGTCACTTTGGGCCACCTCTGATTGGTGAGCATGACTGGCACACGAGGAGCACGGCACTTCTGATTGGTGAAACTAACTGTCATGCAAGTAGGACGGAATGAATTTGCAAAACTATTCTCAGACAGTTTTAAACCCTGAGTCAGACGTGCTGTATAATGTATATGCTAAATCGCAGCCTTTGTGATTTGTTAACTCATTGTCTCAAATCGCGATTTCGATGTGAAATCGATAAATTGTTCAGCCCTAGTCCTGTTGCATGACCCAGTTTTGGCCAAGCTTTAGCTGTCAGACAGATGACCACGCATTTGATTCTACGATAGTTTGGTGTACAGAGCAGTTCATGGTCGACTCAGTGACTGCAAGGTCATAACCCCTCTACTACAACGCTTGGCAGTTGGTAAGAGGTGTTTGTGTTGATATGCTGTGTTTGGTTTTCACCAAACATGATGCTGTGTATTATGGCCAAACATTTCCCCTTTGGTCTCCTCTGTTCAAAGGACATTGTTCCAGGAGTCTTGTGATTTGTTTAGACGTGACTTTGCGAACCAGCCATGCTATGCTGCCATGTTCTTTTTAGGGAGAACTGGCTTTCTCCTAGCAACCCTTCTAAACAAGTCACACTTGTTCAGTCTTTTTCTAATTGTACTGTCATGAACTTTAACATTTAACATGCTAGCTGAGGCCTGTAGAGTCAGAGATGTAGCTCATAGGTTTTTTGCAATTTCTCTGAACACTGCACTGACATCCACTCTCGGGAAGATTGGCAACTGTCTTGAATGTTTTCCACTTGTGAATAATCTTTCTCAGTGTAAAATGATAGACTTCAAATTGTTTGGAAATTGCCTTATAACCCTTCCCAGACTAATGGGCAGAAATTATTGCTTCTCTAAGAACATTGTTGATATCGTTAACGCACACCAGGATTTTTCACACAAGCAAACTGCCAAAACTTTTGCTTTTATATTGGTGGTCACACTTGCTGACGATCAATTTATCAAATACGTTTGATTAGCAGCACCTGGGTGCTACTTACCCTCTTCATTCCTATGGAAGCCGGATTTTTCTCACACTGCTTCTGCATTTTTGCTTTGTTTTTGTCAATGATGACATTGGTGTAATTTGTCATGTCTTGTCATTCACCTGAGGTTGTATTTCCCTAATTTTAAGGCCTGCTAAGAACATGATTTGTTATTATGTCCTGACACGTAAAACTTTAGAAATGAAAGAGGGTGTATTTTCTTTTTCACATGACTGTTGGCTAAGGCATACAGCTTATATACTTCTTTACTTAAAACTTCAGTCAGCTTGATATGTGCCACAATAACCAGCACTCACAGGTCCATTCTGAGGAACAGTTGCTTTTCATACACAGGAGTACAGATGTATGTCAAATCATTAAGATGTAAACATAGGTCTTAAATGAAATCTTTTCGG
>JAODKN010000079.1:8503476-8514260 GCA_026774425.1 Petrocephalus zakoni
GCTTCTTCTAAGCCTTCTGCTTCTTCTTATTTTCATAGGTTAGTGGTTCTGTGTAAGAACTGTGTGTGTGTAATTAAGTGTACAATAATAATAATAATAATAATAATAATAATATGATATTTGTAGCATCTAATATGTCTTATTTATACAAGTGTAATGGTGACCAAAGGGTGTTGCTTCATATGTAGAGAGATGTAATAATGTTAAAAACTATATTTAGAAGGTTGTAAACAGGTTTTCTATGGTCTTTCTATTACTCTAGAGTCTGGAAAGGATTAAACGTGATAAACAAGGGACTACTGTAATCCCAAAAATTGCTGTGGTGACTCTTGCAGAGATCACTAAAAATCATAATTAAGTGGATGAAAAAATATATAACTAAGGGTACCTAAGGGATGTGCAAGACACACTGAAGATGTTCAGTTAGGAAGCGTGGTGACTTGACCCCTGCAGAGCTTCTAAGAAGGACTTTACTGCTCTAGCATGCCCATAATCTAAAATACTAATCTATATCTAAAACAGTGTTCCTTTGGAAGCAAAACAAAAAACAGATTCAACCTGGTAAAATTCATTACTTAACGTAAACACATTGCAAAAGTATTTCAAATACTCACTCACTCCCACTCCAGCCGAGAATGCGTCTGTGTTGGGTGCGTGCATAGTGAGTCTTTGACTTGTTCAGTTGAACTCATTTAACCTTCATGTTGCATGTCAGTTAGAATTTGACAAACAGAAAGTAAGATATCGGTGGCTGCGTCAATGTGTTGCGGTACAGGTTTAACTTGCACAGAGGGAATTCCTTCCAAACGATAGTCAGTCATGTATTATCTGCCTCCAGTCTCAACTCTTCACCTTTCCCTTCCTCCTCATGCCCAGTCCTTAACGCCCTCTGCCCCTCCTTCAATCCATTCCACTTATTTTCTCTTCTGTTTCTCCAAAGGGTCCAGTTTTCCAGGGGTGCCCAATACGTTGAGCGCGACATTCAAAAAACTGCTTAGGTGTTAGTCTATCATCTGCCTCTCTTTGCATTGGTTACTTAATTGATGTGAAGGTTGGCCAGTCTGCTGTTGCTTAAAACTTGGTTACATTAGGTTCCCCAAACAAACGCGAATGTATTATGAGCTAATGCAAGACTCCAGTGAGCAAAGTGACCCAGCTAGCCTTCCGATTTATATCTACTAAAAAAGGGATATAAAAAAATGAGTGGGGGAGCCGGAGGGGTGATATCTAAAGTATACTCAAGATATATATAAAAAAACATATATTTAGCATTTTTTTTAACATAGGTAGATCATTTTGACCCGGCCATTTTATAAGCAGCTCACAAGCTAAGAAAGTGTTGGGCACCCCTGCTCTAAAGCCATCCGCTGTAGTTCCATCCCTTTTCTCAAACTTTCCATCCCTGTTTCCGCCTCTGTATTATTCCAGCTGTATTATCAGTATTATTCCTTTTCTTTTCCACCTCTCCACCGCTACGTCTCCCAGTGACATTGCCCCCACTCCATCTCCCTAACCCTGTAGATCGACCTCTCCTTCGCTCAAACCCCACAGCTCCATCTACACCTCTCCACCATTCATCACTCCAGCTTCATTTTCACCCCCCCCAATCCAACCCTCCATCTCCGTTTTGGCGTCTGCCCCGGCCATTTCTACATCTCTCTGCCACACTTTGATTTCCAGCACCTGAGATTCTGCCCGAATGTGCTCCTTGTGGAAGTGCTTTTTTATCAGTGGGTGCGGGATGTGGGTAACCACCCTACCAGGCTCAGCTTCCCTCCACACAGCGGTCCGCCAGCCAACAACTGCTCTGTGAAGTATGCCCGGATCTGCCCCCTCGTGTGGTGAGGCCAGTATGGGGGGCCAAGCTAGGGGAAGGGCTTCGGACAGACCGGGCTTTGTGCTCTGCAAGGAAGGAAGGCCTCCAGGGGCCGTTCCACACTGAGCCTCTTGTTGCTGCAGGAGGTGGCAGGGCAAGGGACCTTCAGTGTTTCCTCACAGCCACTAAACTGGTCCTCTGGTCTCAGGTTACACCCCGTAGGGCCTCACTCTCTGCCTGCTGAAATGCACATAATGTACTTATTCACTGGCGTGTCATAAGCCATATGAAACATTCGCTAACGCAGTCGCCGAGGTGTTGAAAGTCGAGCATTCCCGTTTCTCAAACATGACTTGTCATGGTGAGCCCTTCCCGATGTATTTGGGTTGAAAAAGACTCCCTCAACACTCCCTCAAACATATCAACACCTCATGCAAATTATTTCCAACTTATCATTTGGCACATTTTATCAAAATTATGGTCATCATTTTTTTTTTCCACCAAAAAGGTTACCTACAACTGAAATTGTTGTAATGACGGATATGGGTAGCTTGAACGTTACTGAAAATGCTTAACCTTCTCACTCCCAGAGTTGGACATAATGAATCCTTATCTGTCTCTTATATCTCTTATTTTACAAGGCCAGTATTTACAATTATTGTTGGTTACAACACTTAAGCAAGAGCTTTTGTGTTTTCCCTCAGGCTACATGGCTGAAAGGCCTTAGACCTGATACCATTGAGTTGTATTGATGTAGGCCTCATTCTGTGGTACTAGGTAGCAGTGCCCCTAGGGCAAATCAGGCACTATGCTCAGGGCGATTTGCAGAAAATAGATACAAGCACCTGGTCTTTCCTGCGAGTATGGCCTCATAGTGTAAAACAGTATTTCCCAACGAGTATTTCCTCGGGGATTTCCAGACAGTCCATGTTTTTGTTTATTGGGAGCTAGGCTAGGAGGCAGCAAATAAGTGGAATGTCTAGTATAGAGCTGGGAAAGTGCAAAAACATGGATTGTGGGGGGTCCCAAAGCAATGGGTTGGGAAACACTGGTTTAAAGTGTAGATGTGGCACTGTGAAGGACTGGAATCATCACTCAGAGTTTTCAGAAACTGACCCTGCACCCATTACTCACAGCCCCACCAGTCAAAGATAATCAGTAGGGAGAGTCCCATGCCTGTTTGCGTCCTTGGATACCATTCATTTGTAAACAGCAGGGGCTGTATCCAACCTAAAACATGCCACTCAGAGTCATGTGTGATCCAGTGTGACTCACCTGTTCAGCGGAATCGACAGCCCATTCCGTAGAACTGAATGCAATTAGCAGCTTGTTAACTTAACCGCCTCTCTCTGCCGCCTCCCATTTTTTTCATTAGAGTGGTTGTTTTTGCTCATTAGTGGGCTGGTAGGAGGGGGAGTCACACCCTGCCTGAGGGAAATGTACGGGGCACGAGATGGAAAGGAAGAAAGGGGCTCTGTAAATGACATATCCATGCATCATCCTTGTATTATCTTTTTTGCTGATACACATATTAGCTCATTCACACCGGTAACAGAAGGATCCTGCCTCACAATCTGCAGTTGCCGTCTTTTGGCCTGGCTTGGCCTAGGCTGATACAGGTGGATATAAGCGGACAGAAGCCCACTACACTCTTCTCGGGCCGTACGCCACTTTTCCCCGGGCAATTTCAAATTCCAAGATAAACAGGAGTCAGTCTGCCAAGCGCAGCTTATGGTGTGAGAGAATGCCGAGCAATAAAATCGGCAGAGTCTTCATTTATGCCATTATGCTGCGAGCTTTGTTACAGGGCTGTGTAGACTTGGCTGGTCGATTGCCAGCATGCTGGTATAGCCAGAGATGGTGGGAGGGACACAGGGTTAATGGCCACGCCCACCGATGAGCCGTAGTCAGAATGGCCATATATCACTCCTTTCATCTGACACCACCGGTTTAAACCGACCTGCAATTAAGTAGTTTAACTAGAGCATAACACCCAGTAGGCATTAGAAACAATTACTCTTTCAGTGTGTCACAAGAAGGGAGGGGCATGGGGAGTCATGTCAGACAGGTAGCACTGAGAGTCCATAATACCAGGGACTTGTTTTCATTTCAGAGGGCTGTTCAGGTCTCAGTGTGCAGCCAAACGGACAGTCCTGAATGGCAGCTATTAAGAACCCCTACTACAGGACAGTACCCCATTGCTTTTCACTTCTCATTGGCAGGACGAAACATGTGCATTTGGTCTGGGCTCAGTTCCTCTTTTTAAACTGGAAGGCCGCCATTTAAAAAGTGACAATTCAAAACTTTTTTTCATGTGGTTCACAGACATGGTTCTTGGTGACAGTTCCATCCAAAGTTCCTCAGCGAGATTCAACCGAAGCAATAAAGTGAGTAAAAACGAACGAACGAACAAACAAACAAACAAACAAATAAATAAATACCTCGAGAACTCAAACACCCCAGAGCCTTGACTGTCAATAGCCTTGGAGTTAGATATATACAAGTGATCGGAGAAGTGATGTATTCCAACCCTGACTCCGAGTCAACTTTCTGTTTGCTCAGGGATTGCAAAATCAGCGTGTGAGAAAGTGACTGGGAGCAGCTGAATGACGTGCAAGGTTATTTGTTGGCACTTTTAGAGAGCGATCGTGTTACGTAATCCACAACAAGGGCACACAAACATATCCCCGGGATTTATCTGAAGGAAAACATTCTAAAAATATACAAATGGACTAGAGTTAAGCACACGTGTAGAACTTTATTTAATAAATAAATTCTGATTACGTGTTGGGCTTACCTGTTTCCAGTTCCTTAATTTTTATCTGCTGATTAAGTAAGTGCTGCCCTCTGTGGGGAGAACTGTGAAGTTTTTTGTGTATCGTCAGAGTGCATAAATGCAGTCTTTTCCTATAGCCTTTCTTGGAGTAGCTGTTGAATTGAAATGCTATTTTTTTCTTTGATAACAAGTAAATGTACAAATGTATAAATGTATAAATAATGCCTAATTTCAGGTATGTGGTGCTGTCCCTGCTTTGTGTGAGTTTCCTTACCCTGTCCAAAGCTGTCCATCCTGCAATGTCCATGTTTTATTATTATTTCTTTTTATTCAAAATCATCTGTGTTATTTTTAAATAATTACACGTTCAAATTCATGACAAAATAATAACTGAAATCACTGTGATAGGTACCCTATCAGCCTTCAGTATCGACAACGTGACTGAGGTAGACACCCTACCTCATGTATAAGGTGCTTTCCCACAGAAGTTCCGAGTACCTGGGTTACTTGAACATCAACTGTGACATTTATGCATGGGGGATGCAAAACGCTTGTAGATTAAACTTCATACGTAGTTTCATAAAAACTACACCACCATCTCAAAACAATGGAGGATGAAGAAGTCGTTTTGTTAGTTAATGGAGAGAATCAATCTAAAAATACGGGGCAAACTGCATCCAGTACTGGTTCAATACAGGACATAGCATTTTGTTGGCCCACAACATGGTTATAATTCATTGTTAAATCTGGCCAGCAGATCGATCTTTCGTTTTCCACAGGATAAAAACGATGTAGCTTTTTTCTGCTAATAACTGCTGGCAAGTTTCACTGCCGCCACCGTCAAGATTGAATTTTCCAATGCATAAATATGGAGACACAATCAAAAAATGTATTCATTAATACATTTAAGATCACTTAATAACTTTTGCTCCACAACTTCATCTCTCAACCCTGCACTTATGAGTAACTTCCAAGTTAGCACCAGAGCTTGTGGTCGACCAATAACCAACATCCGTTGCTATAAGCCCCACTCATTAGTTCCTGGTCGAGTGAAAAATACCTACTTTGGGGTAGGGACTAAAAAAGAAATCACCAAGAAACCACAATCTGGACAAGTTCCTGTGGCGGAACCAGGTCCTGGTTCCTGAAAAAACTTTCTGTGATAGGAAAGCACCTATAGACTCTAGAATTAAGATAGGTACCTTACCATCCCTTAGTATAGACTCCACCATTGAGTTAAGTACCCTACTATCCTTAAATAAAGACATCAGCATTGAGGTAAAAACCCTATCAGGCATAAGTACAGACACTACCATTGTAGCCTGAAGCTGAGCCACAGTATTATTAGGGAAAACCCTTTTCTAACAGGTGAGTGAGAGACAAAAAGGTAATTCATATAGTGGCAGAATGCGACTGCAGAGTTTCTGTGGTAAGTGCGTTCATCCACGGGTGAAGGCTGATTAGCAGTGGTGTGGGACAGAAACAGACAGGCAACTCAGCTGAACTGGTCAGAGTTAATCACTGTGGGCTTGTGCTGGTCAGAAGCCACTGCCTAATGTAGGGTTTGGCTTCCAAGAAGGGTACAGATGCACAAATGAGCATAAAACACACACACATGCATCCATCCTCTAGCTGCTTAACAGGGCACTGAGCTGGAGTGCATGCTAGGCAGGACGCCAGTCCATCTCATGGTGCGGACATGACCGGTAACTTAACAATGTCAAGTACCCGTGTACCCTAAGTACCCGTGAGCAAAAAGAAGCTTGGGCAATGCAGATAGAACATGAACAATCCACATTCACAGGCAGAGGTGGGATTCCCTGGTGCTCGAAGTGTGAGGCAGCCCTGCTAACCACTTAGCTACCATGCACACATACGTACACGTGCATATGCAAGGGCACAGATATATACACAAACCGAGACATGCACACACACACGTGCCGGCGCACAAATGCATGCACAGACATATATGCAGGGGAGCTGCACACGCTGAGGCTTGCTATAGAAGGCCCCACCCACTGGACTTGCTGACACTAGGAGAAGTAGAGTGTTCTGGCAGCAACCCACCCCCCCCCCAGCCTCCCTCATAGAAAACATACTCTGCACATTCTGCAGCCGTGGGCCTTGGGGAGGAAATGGGGAGGAAATTGTGCAGAAAGTGTAAAATTCTGCCTTTCCCCTGCTATTGTGCGCTCTAATGAAAGACACCTTGTTTAAGGTCCAGGAGGGCCATCCGTGCTCAACTCACGATGGCCGGCTCAGTTTCTTCACAGTCACCCGTCCAGGTAATGATCACTAAATGATCACTTGTTGCTGCCCCCATGAGAATAGCTTCTGTTCCCCTAATGCAGCATCACTTACACATATCAGGAAAAACACGTGAAAAAGTGCAAGAAAGCACTCAAAATCTTAGCAAAACTATGCAACGGCAAATTGCTGATGTACGGTTTCTGATGTCGCCTGCTCGTATTTGTATAGCATTCCTGAGTAATATTATGCTATTCGTGTTAAAAGGAACCATAACTATACCCTTCTGATTGAATCTTTTTTAATAAAAATGCTATTGAGTTTGGTCCCAGACAAAGTCAAAAAAACAATCTGTGTAGAAAATAATAGCTGAAAAGACCTGTCAGGCCCTGCTGGGTGTCCCAATAAACTGGCCCCGCTGGAGTTTGTCTTCCATATGTGTGGTGCTCCCAGCATCTGTGTGTTTCTATGCATTCTGCTGCCTGATGGCTCTGCAGCGAGCTGGCTGAGCTGGGCCCGATGGGAGGGCCTGGGGGTGCGGAGCAGGTGCCCCACACTGTGCTGAGAGAGAGAGTGAGCAGGTAACATCAAAGATCAGGATCATCCTTGAACTAGGGTGGGATGTTATACTGCCCACTCCTGCCAGGGAATGCTGAGTGGGATCGAAAATTAAGATTGGTGGTATGTGTGTTGCCTTGGATCTAGGTTCCTGATATCAGAAAATCATCATCAATGACAACAACAGCAATAGCAATAATAATAATAAATTATGTTACAGGCAGCATGGTAGCTCAGCAGGTATCCTGTTCTCTAACGCCTATGGGGTTCAGGGTTTATATCCCACCTGTACTCTGTCTGTGGGGTCTGCATGTTCTCCCCATGACATGCATGTTTTCTCAGGCTAATCCGTTTACCTCGACTGTCCAAAGACATGAGCAGCGTGTCTACAGATCACACGGTGTGAGAGTGTGTCTGTGTCTGTGCACTGTGATTGACTGACACCCCCTCATAGCTTTGGCCCCCGCCTTGTGCCCTATGCTGCCTGGGGTATGCTTCAGGTTCTCAGCAGCCCAGATCAGGATAAGTGGCTGGCTGGTGGGTGGATACCCACAATAACAATATAGACTGCACTGGAGGAGTTACACATAGAGGGTGCTGGTTACTGACGGTGACTGCCGAATCTGACTTGCTGGGTCGTCAGTGATCAGTACAGAGGGAAACTGCACTGGAGGAGTTACACATAGAGGGTGCTGGTTACTGACGGTGACTGCCGAATCTGACTTGCTGGGCTGGGTCGTCAGTGATCAGTACAGAGGGAAACTGCACTGGAGGAGTAACACATAGAGGGTGCTGGTTACTGACGGTGACTGCTGGAGATGACTTACTGAAATGTGTTTGGTTTGTGCCAAGCTGGGAGCGGATTGCTCCCAGGGAGCAAAGCTTATGAGTATCTGAGCATGTCACCAGAAAGATGGATCCCCTGGGCATTTGCCTGAATATGCTACTTAAAATGCTGTCACAAAGAAAGGGGGAATTTGGCTAGCGGCATTTAAAAAAATAGGCTTTTCTTTATTTTAATTTACATATTACTGAACTCTCTTTTTTATGAGAAAATAATTATATTCATGCAAAATCATAAAGATGAATGCTGGCATTTTCATAGGTGATTGGAAAATAAAATTAGAGAACTTAATAATTACAAAACAAGGTCAGTTTTAAAGAATGTATTTTTGCTTCTTTTAGCTTCTCATGACCTTACATGCGTATGCCACTTTAGCGACGGTATTATTTTAAGAACCGTGTAGGTATATTCAGGGGTGAATACGGTACGACAGAAGTTTCCCTGCACATGACCCATGTGCATTTTCAGGCAAAGCTAATCATAGCTCACTATGCTCGACAACACAGCATAACACACATTACTATATAAAAATATATATTTTACTAAGATTTACTCATATATTCTTATGGGTAAGAAAATCGACTGTATAGAAGTTGTTTTGTTACTATGTCAACATCAACTGGACTGATTGACATCCCTTTGTGTCACAAACAAGCCATGTGCTTGCTAGATGTGGTGTGGTTTTCTTTCAAGATGCACAAACAGATCAGGCTAATTTACTTCCAGGCAGGGGAAGGGTCAATTGGATAGTCTCTAGATGCAGTACTCTTGGATCCACATAAATGCAGCCTAACTGAAACAAAGAACTGTCCTGTACATTACATGTCCTGTAATCACATTTGTGATTAATTTGTGCATATTACAACTTCAAGCAGGCTTTCGAGAAGAGCGTCATGCTATGTTCACACCGCAAGCGGTGAAGACGCCAGTGGTCGCTCTCGCGGCCCTGAACACAATGCTAGTGAACTCCGGAGACGCTCTCTGATGTCACGGAGTGGGCGGGGACAAGGCCGCTCAGAATGCGAGGCCCTGAGAACTTTTAATCTGCCACAAAGCAAACAAACGTGTAGCTTATATCTTTGTGCTGACTGCCGATGGGATATTTGTCAAAGCACATGAAATTATGTTGACATAATAACGTTAAAGTTACCGACGATTGTTTTAAATGTAATAGCACCAAAATTAGTATGCGATTTGCTTTCCTTTCACAAAAAAATTATATATGTCTATGCCTCATTTTAATTTACGTCCCTCCACGAAAAACAGCGACACGTCAAAAATAATTTAATAAAATACCATATCGTTGTACTGAAAGTTCCTTTTTAACATAAAAATGCAAGTCTATATGGGTTTTTTAAATGCATTGATTTATGCTACGGGCATTTTTTTTACTGTGTCTAGAGAGTAAAGGATGCCATGTGGAGACGTATTTTGTCTCACGGTGTATACCCCGGTGGCATTCCATACACTTTCTCCTGTATTGTGCGTGGGAACTGCTGGGTCGGAACAAAAGTTAACATGCTTGTGTTCTGCGGCGCTCTCTTTAGCGGAGCATCGCTACATTCCCATTGGTTGCCGCCCAACCGCATCATAGCTCATTACCATGCACTCGCGGTGTGAACATAGCATCAGTCAACCTATGATTATTAATCAAAATATCAGACTGATAAGATGAGCGATCTGCTCTGTAAATTAACACAATGGGTGATACCAGTGGCGTTTGTTCTGAAATATAATTGCCGTTTAAAGATGCAGCGAGTAATCGCCAGGCTCCCTTAACCGCGCATTCATCAGGCTGAGCCAGTGCTAGGCTGCAGAAATGGCTGATTTGAAGAGTTTTGCGTCTCCCAGTCCGGGCCATGTAGCAGAATGCCGAGGTCCCGGCGGCCCCTGAGTGAAGTCGAAAGGAGCTCTGGCGGCTGGTGGGGGGGTCAGGAGGAGTACGGGATGAGACTGTCAAGGGCTCTCCTTCCCCCATTTGGCACTCCTCATAGGCCATGGTGGTGTCTGCAGATGGGGTTCTGCCCCATGTACAGAGCATTAAGCAGTTGTTTTCTTCACAGATTGAGTGCTAAGTCACCCCCTCCTCCAAAGTACACATTGCTACACAACGCTGAATTAAGAGAGACACCACTTATAGTGATGAGGAAGAGGAAAAGACCTGGATGAAGAGAAGTAAGACTGAGGCAAATTAAAGGTAGGAGAAAACTTGGAATGGATGAGAATCAGGTGTAGGATGCGGAGGAAAAGGTCTAAGAAGATAACTGTATATCAGCAGGCTGATTTTTAGGGTAGAGGTTTGCTACATCAATGACATGTTTGCACATACAGTACTGTGCAGAAGTCTTAGGCAGTCAAAGGAAATGTTTAAAGCAATTTTTATGCGTACTGTAGTATGTGTGTATTTGCTCCAGACAAAAACACAATTGACCATTACAGCATGAGAATTAAGAGTAACACACTACAAACTAACAGGGCTATCTGCTGTTCTCCCAGAAGCCTCTGATATCCTGCCGGGTGGGTAGATGATCACCGCTTCAGCT
>JAODKN010000079.1:8570500-8588935 GCA_026774425.1 Petrocephalus zakoni
GCCAGACCACGCCCGCCCCCCACACCTCGGCATCCTGGACAGACAATGGGCGCTGTGTTTTCACACACCGCCCCCCCCTGCCCTCCCCTGAGCGGAGTGGATCAGGACCCCAGGCCTGGACCATGCGGCTTTAGCGCGGGTCGCCAGCCTGTGCTCCCATCTGCCTGCCGCCTCTCAGCGCCGTCCGCGCATTTCCCTGGCATCTCGTAATTTAATAAGAGCGCCGGCTTCAGTTTCAGTCAACGAGGAGAGCCGCTACAATGATGGATTGGCAGCTAATTGAGTGAACAAATAAGTGCAATAAGACAGCGATGGGTATGTAGGGAGACGGGACCAGTACCCCCCCTCCCCCCCACCACCGACGTCAGACAGATATCCGGGAACTGATTAGCCACAGGGAAATTTGGGATAGGATTTTTTCCCCTGTTAAATTTTTGGAAAGTTTTATTACAGTTTGCATTTAATCTAAACTCAAATATCGGAGTGTAATATTGGGTTTCAGATCCAACCGTCCTTCACAGAAGACTCATACACCTTAGGACAGAAATAATAACAGAACAAAATGTAATATAAATACATCCATTATGACATGTTGACATGAAATGAAGGTGCTTCATAAATGTAATAAACTTTTATTTTATTTCATTAAAAAAAGGTTTGGGCTCTTCATGTCCTTTAACTTGGAATGTTCTAATTTTCCATGCCAACAACTGTGTCACTGATGATGCAAGGAGAATTAAAAAATGAAAAATTGAATACCACATTATTAAAAATTATTAATGTGTCACAAATGTTGGAGTCCAACAGCAGTCCACCAACAGCACCTTGGATGCGACCTCGATAGACTTTATGAGAAACTGTTCCCCTCTTTGAATACGCCACCATGGCCGTATATATTGTGTTTAGCCTGGAAGTATTTGGTATTTTTGTAACTTGTGTTCAGTGGAAGTCAGCATTCTTTATCCGGAGATATTTTCACTGTAAAGCAACCTTATTACTGACACACTTTCTCCATCTCCGAATCTGAGCTTTGCAGTTGTGTGTGGCCCACACAGGAAATTAAGAAACCTCCACTGCTTTGTGAATATTTGTATACACATTAACTTGAACCGTTTTACTTAAACAAACGGGAAATCAGGCTCGCTGTGTATTCGTATTGGATATTTGTGGTCACAGAGACACATCTGCTCTATGCTGGGCATTATCCACAGTGAAATAGCTTGGGTTAAATTACGTATGGAAACATTAACAGTACTTTTTTTAGAAATAAAATTTTATTCCCTTTATGAAGCACCTTCATCAGTAAATAATATGTTAACATGTCAACATCAAACAATGTCAGAGAGAATAGTGAAGTGTTCACTCTATATTTATATATAAATATATTCTTCATATTAACTCTGTATTTTCAATGTTATAATGCCTGTCTTAAAGGGTTTGAATTCGCGCAATAAGGAAAATCTGATTTTTAGATGTTACATTTCCCTGCATATTATTTGTTTGTTTGTTTATTTATTGGCGCTTGTTCACTATTCATTATTATTGCATATAAGAGTCTCCAGCAAGTCAGCCAGCAAGTTCCACTTGAAACGTACAACTGGACTGTCAGCAGTATCTCGGAAAATGGAAGCTCATGTTAGATTGATGGCAAATTAAAGTGGTACCCGCGACCACCTCTGAACACTGGAACACCCAGCTGGCCGTCTTGGACGGAGGTGTAGGGGAAACGTGGGGTCAGAAACCCGCTTTGCGGAAGGGCCACCGCTACATTCTTCTCCAGGCATCAAGTGTCCACTCTCCCCAGAGCCCGGTTTACACAGATGTTTCTCATATCTGAGGCTCAGGATGCATATTTCCTCAACATGGGAACGGGAGACAATCTGAGTTTCATTATTTTTTAATTGGGCAGGCCCACAACATTGTATATTTATGTATATAAAAACTCAGTTTGTCTTTCATTCGCCTGCATTCATTGAGTATTCAGTTTTGAGCGGATCAGATCATGTAAATGTAACTAAATTTATGGCTTGCACTTTCCCAGAGGTTGGAGATTATGAATAATAATGACAATCTTATTTAGAAGATCAGACGATGGCCAGTTTGGGAGGGCTATTCATCTCTGTGTTAGATAAAGACTTATTGGGCTGCCTGGTATGTTTAATCCAAACCTTTTTAATCTCTTAAACCTGCATTACAGAAACAAGGAAAACACTTAAGCGATCCCCAAATCAGAAACACATGCTATGTACAAAAGCACAAATGCAATTAATGAAATATAGTGTCATAATAACTCTTACAATACCTTTTACAATAGCATTTTAAATGCTACGTCTGATGTCTGGATTCCAACATTATAACAGTTGCTGTTGTTACCATTTTCCAGTTTCAGGTTTTATTATTTGACTTTATGTGATCAAAAAGGAATGAAGCAGGATTTTCTTTTATTTTTTTTTCTTTTTACTTTCTGGTACTTGCTGCCGCCACACACTCAATAAGGTGGGCTCTGTGTCTAAAAGTCAAAGAGGATCATGTGAAAGCGTGTAGGTCAATTAATCACCGCCAATGAGCTGGAACGCTGCAATAAGTTGCCCCTGATGGCCGTCTCCCACATGGCGCCGAGAAAGACGCGGGGAGGGATGGAGTGGGAGAGAGAGAGAGAGAGAGAGAGAGAGAAGCAAGAGAGCTCAACCCTTACACCTTACCCTTACCACACTCTTTAGCATTTGCTGTCACACCACTGGCTTGACACACACGGGATCTTTTTTAAATGTGTGTCCTCGGCATGGATTTAAATGTAAGTGTACCTTGGAGGATGCAGAAGTAAACTGCTCTACCTATTCACTTCAGGCAACCAATCACAGTGCCAGTATTCCACAGCCACTGCCACATCAGTGAAACATTGGAAATGATGTCATGGATGCAGAAGTAAAATGCTCTACCTATTCACTTCAGGCAACCAATCACAGTGCCAGTATTCCACTGCCACATCAGTGAAACATTGGAAATGATGTCATGGATGAAGCGAGCACCGTAATGTTTAGATACCACATGCGCAGTTATTCAATTCCTGCTCAGACAGAAGACTTATAAGGACAAGTAATTTAATACCATTACCATACGCTATTCACAGTATAAATATTCAGACCAGCAACATTTGGGGAAGAAGCAATTATGGCCATAAGTCTTTTGGTAAATCTTTACAAACTTGCATTCTTGCACTCTACTCTGGTGGAAATTTTACACTCCTTTCATTTTGGCAGAGCCGCGGAAGTTCTGTCAAGTTGCTTGGGGATCACTTGTGGACAGCATATTTGATGTTTCTCCACAGATTCTGAGTATTATTTAAGTCAGGACTCTGACTGGGCCACTCAAGGACATTCACTTTTTTTTTATTCTGAATCGACTCTTTTGCGACTGCACATTCGCTATTTTAGATCATTGTTCTTCTGAGGGGAGTATTCACCCCACTGTAAATGAGGAATTTTCCTATAATAATAGCCTGTAATTTACTCTGCCTTATCTATGTTGCCCCCACCACACTATGAAAAGAGAGAAGGGAGCCACAGTAATACCAGATGAAGCTTGAAAAGGAGTTAGACATTTACAGTACTGTGGAAAAGTCACGGACCGCTTAGAAAAACACGATTAGAATACATGGAGATGAGCACTAACATGAAAAAAAGTGTTCTGCAAAAAACTATTAATACGTTGTTCGATGTCTAGATAAGTACTGCTTTGGTTCCCAAACCTCTCCTCAGAGGCAACTCAGCCATTCCGTATGTATTTGTTACATTTAACCACAAGCTGACTTAATTAATTAACTTTATTAGCGGTTTAACTTGATGAGCTACTGATTAGCCAAATGTGGCTTGCTAATGGTCTAATCAACATATATGTGGGTATACTGATTGGTTACTGTAAATACTTGGGTAACATGGTTCAAGTAATGCACTTGGGTATATTATCATGGCTTTACACCAACATAAAGATAATTTTCACTGCCAGCCTAAGAATTTGCACGGTGTTGTATATTCCTCAGGGCCGACAATAACTTTTGTTTAAATTCAATCACACCATATTTAGAAAGGGTGATTAATCATCGTTGTTGATGCACCACAGCACACAACAATGAAATGTGTCTGCTGCATTTAAGCCATGTGACATAGCAGGGGTCAGCTATGTGAGCAGTGCTTGGGGATGGTACCTTGCTCCGGGCACCTCAGCGGTACTTGCGGGTCGGGGACTCGAACCGGCAAACCTTCGACGACACGGTTACATCCCTAACCACTACACCACCTGCCTGCTCGTATTTACTGTGAAATGATCACAAACAACTGGAGAGAGATTACTAAACTACTTCCATAGTTCCTTATACTTTTCTAACTTAATTTAGATTTGCCATTGCATAGGTTTGAATCATTCGACATGTCGTCATTCTTCAATTGTGTTATTTGTTTTGGATGTATATTATTGTCAGGGACTGTCCCGTTCTGACCCCTCCCTGTAGGGATTGCTGGCCAGTCTGCCTTTTCTCCTCTCTGTCCTTTACTCTCTTCCACCCCTGTGTTTCCTTGCTCCCTGGGCTGCCACATAGCTTAGTGGGCTGAGTCTTTGGCTTGTAGCCTATGAACCTGCTGGTTGTGGCTGGAGGCTGGCTTGACCTGTCTGCTCTTACTGGTATTTCCTGGCTTCCCTCATGTTCCAGCTCCTCGTTATTTGTTCCTGGTTTATGTTCTATTGTGCACCTTTTGTCATTATACAATACTCGTCTTTGTTATATCCCTAGTGGTTAGATTCAGTCTTCTGGTTAAGTATTTTAGTCCTGTGTGATTAAGTTTGCTATTAGTTCCACCTGTTACCCATTTTCCTATGCCTAGTGATTGTTGACTACGTATCTGTTGTCCCACACCCAAGTGATTGGTTAATTGTCTGATGTTCCACACCTGCCGTCTCGGCAGTCGTTAACCCGGTTTAGTTTCCGTGTGGTTATGGTTAGTCACTACTATAGATATATATATTTAAATACTACACTAATATGACTATATATTTATATATATATATAAAAAATTTCCAGTGCGGTTGAGAGACTTCTGTTCAGGCTATTTAAGGGTCTAATGCAAAAAATGACCTTTAAATCGAAATGTGTGATTTTGTTGAGAAAAATGTGCGACACGTCTGCCAGTAGGACTCACCCATGTGTGAGCGATATTGCACTGGTATCAAGGCGAACAAGGTCAACATTAAGGTTTGTCAGCACGTTATGAATGCAAAACATAAATTGACAAAATGCTAACTATTAAAAAACAGTGCAGTATTAAAAAAGTATCCAAACAGTGCAGTGGGCCAGCACAACAAAGGCAATACAGTTTTCTTAACATATAATGCAAATTCCTCTGTAGTTTTTTTTTTTCCCTGAATGGTTAAGGTATGCAAATGTACACACATCCGAATCAGCATCGCTCTCAGAAGCAGGCAGCTGTTCCGCTCGCCTGCTTTCGGGTCCCAGAAAGAATCCCGCTGAACCGCCGCTAAAAATGTGTCAACAAGCAAGAGAAATAAGACGAGCAAGTGAAAGAAAGCTGCTCGTCGTCTGACATGTCGGAGTACGGGACTGAGACAGGAATGGGCGGAGAGCCAGAGACCGTTTGTGTTTGCTGGACGGAAACGAACGGCGCGCTCAGCAGTGATCCGCCTCGCGCGGCCCTACATGCTCCGTCTTCGATCTGATTTCGGAGATATTCCCTGTTTTCCTTTCATACTATTATATTTTAAATGATTCATTCATAAACACTCTTTTTTTCATGCCATGTACATATAAATTACTATATAAAAATATCTAAATATAAAAATATCTAAATATAAAAATATCTAAATATAAAACTATAATTTTTACATGCAAAAAAGGTATGCTTTAAAATTTTTCATGCTACAGAAAACTACTGATCTCTGCTCAAGCATGTGAATCAATACTAAAGCATTCGATGGAGTGACACGCATTAAACAGCTGTCATTAAGTGTTGCTTGAATCTATGAGAGGGGACTGGGGACAGTGGTCTTTGCAGCCGATACCTGGAGGACGTCACACAACAATGATGACAAGCTCCTGCTTGAGACTCAAAGAATGCCCAAATGCTGGCCCCACCAGTGGCAGTCAAATCGTGCATGCCTCATACTTCTGCCCGTTCCGGGTTAGCGGACGCACAACGCTGCAAGAGCCGACTTGTGTTGAAAGCTCTCTGCTGAAATGTGACGGAGTTAGACTTTGTCTTCCAGACCGGAGAACCTTTCTCTTGTTCTTTGGCTTAACTGAATTGGCCCCTAGGTCAGGTGTCTTACTGCCGATGACAGAGATGTACGACAGTGCGGATTCTTCGCCGGCCTTAGCTTTTCACTGCCAAGGTCATGATGTAACGAACCGTATGAAATCACTGAAATCGGTTCTGAAAACCATGAGACGAACACCTGTTCAGTCCTTTAAGGCGATTTTGTTTCTTATACGTAAACATTGCAAGGGAGTTTGCCTTTATACCTAAATAAGCCACTGAAAATAGCTCTTCAGGGCTAATGGCAAGGATGATTGAACAGCTTATATACCACTCACATTTGTCATAAACACGTATGGGGCCCATGGAAAAGTGTACAATTGAGATACCACTGCACTAGACTGACTTTGTATGCAAATGATGTTCACTCACTAATAAACATGGAGAAACAACTGTCTTTTTTGATTATCTGTGAGCTTTTTTCCCTATAACTCTTGAATTTACCTTGCTAACCTTTGCTATAGCATGTATCACTAGCAAGCCCCAGTAGACAAATATTTCTGTGTAGTACCAGTAAGTTGTAAACTGTACATATAAAATATTACTGCCTAGGTTGGGGCAGGCAGGTGGCGTAATGGTTAGGGATGCAACCCAGTAATCAAAAGATCACTGGTTTAAAGCCCACGATCTGTGCTGCTGAGGTACCCTGAGTAAGGTATGGACCCCAAACACTGTTCCCCAGGCGCTCGTGTAGCTGCCTCCTGCTGTGTCATGATGCCACATGGGTTAAAAGCAGAGGACACATTTCATTGTTGTACACCATGGTGTGTCAACAATGAAAATTAATCACCCTTCACTTAAAAAAGTTGGGCTCCTTTTAGTCATATTTATGGTGATGCTGAAGCTACCTAACTTGTACGTACATTATCATACCATAAAAGAATCTTCTGGCTACTGATCACTCTCCTGGATTTTTTGAGGATTCCAGCTTGATGGCTGTAAGCCCCAGACATGGTCCTAGAAGGTCTCCTTTTCAATGTGAGAAGCCACACCTGTTCCCAAAGAATACGCGGCTGGACTGACCTAGGCTTTGAATCAAACCCAATGGTAAAGGTTTAATGTTGGGACCTTAACTTGGGTCTGACATACAGGCTACCTCGAGCTATAGGATGAGTAAGGGCCTAGGTCCATGTTTGTTGGGGAGAGGTGGGTGTACGATTGGCCTTTACTTAATCTCAATTTAGAGGGTCGTTGTAGCTCAATCAGATATTCCGCATGGAGCCATAAAGCAGTAGAGGGTGTACTACTTCCCCATTGATATCTGTCATTGTGCCCTCATAAAGTAACGCTAAATTACAGCACAGGGACAAAGGCAGCGAAAGCGTTTCCTCCGAGCTGGCGGCTCACAAACACAAGTGATTTAATGATGCGTTTTGCAAAGTCACATACTGTGACAAAGTGACAAAGATGTTTTGGAAATATATCTCTGTGGATAGGCCCCCAGTTCCTCAACAGACCTTCCATCGCCTTACTTCCTTTTTGGCTGTTTTTTTTGTTCTGTCTGTTTCTCGCGAACCTACCTTATCTAATTACCCCGTGATTAATAGCCCTTCAGCATGGATACTTATGCTATTTTCTGCTCTCATTTAATTTTTTTTTCCAATCTGTGGAGATTTCTCGTCGCGTTCCAGTATCAGTCTTTTAAAATCCCTTGAAGCGAAACGACTTGGGTGTTCTGCTCTCCGCTGCGTGTCCCTCTGTGAGGGTGCGGATGGGAGGTGGGGGGATGGGGGGGGCAGGAGCGCAGCCTGGGAGCCCCCACTGTGAGCACGCCGGAGCTGGATCCCTCCTCCATCTGAGGAGAGCCTGATGCCAGAACGGAGCCGGCATCTCCCAGAGCCCCGCACACAAAAGCCCGCCTGGGATCTGGATCTAATAATGCTTCATTTACCACGTCTGGAACAGATTGGCCAGATGAACGCCATGAACTCCTGCCCTGCCAGCAGCAGCGGCTCTGATGGCTGCGCACTTAAGCCTGTGAGGCTTCGCGCCCTGACCCCTGCCCGGACCACCGGGCCCCCCAGAACCAAGCCCACTCCCGAAGGCCTGAAACTCCGCTGGCCTCAGTCACCCCTCAGGCTAAGGGAAAATAGCCGGAGCATCCAGGCTGCTCTGCCCTCGGGCCTTACTGACAGGTGCACTGGCATTGGCTTCCACGCTGAATGCCATTAAATATTAACAACAATAAATACGTGCCTATCATCTCCTCTCAGGAGACAGGAGCTCTTTATTTGGACAGTTTCTCAAAGCCGAGCCTCTCTACTCTCGTGTCTTTTTTAAGAATCGATGTCCGACATGAGGAGCCCCCCCCCACCCCATGTCTAATCTTTCATCCTAAGTTGAGTTGAATCTCTGAGTAAATAAAGATTGGCTTCTCTCTGTAAATCAGATATGACTGTCAGTGACAGTTAATCACACATGATCGCATACAAAACAATATACAAAGATATATTTAACATTCTTAAAAAAAAAAAATGTCTGCTGAAAAAGACTGGGCAACAACAGAGAACAATCAGGTGGTAGGTAGACATTCACCGGCTGAAAGTCAGATAATCCTTAGTTAACTCAACTACGGCCGTTAAAAAAAAAAAAAAGCCCCACAGTGGATGATGCTGATAAATCGGCCCGTGACATATTTCAGGGGGAAGTCGGGCTGACAGTTTACAGCCTATTTTGGATTATCACCTTTCAGAGCTTACAGATCAGCCTTGTAACCGACGGTGGTTTACGGTGCTGAGGTCACAATTGTAAAGGAAGGCTGGGAAACACATGGCAGCAATTTAAGCGTCGGCATATGGCCCGGTGACCTTGCGCGGCGAGTCGGTGACTTTGACGGCGCGTGTTTGCACGTGGCTCTAATACTCACTGAGCTGTGGCTGCCAGTGTCACACACAAGCACCAAATCAAATGTCAGCAGACCATGAAGATGAAAAAGTATCGGGGGAAAAAAACACGTTTCTGAGTGTTTAATATTACCCCTGAGCAAACCTCGGGTAAGGACAGCCTATGCTGGTGCTATCGTTTCTGATTAAAACTAATTTCTTTATTTCAGGTAGGGCTAAATAGCATCTCAATAAAAGGACACGGCTGGGATTTTGTGAGGAGAGATTACAGTTAAACCGGCAATAACAGGCGCAGTTGTGGTCACACATTCGCAGTGTAAACCGTGCGAGTGAGGGGACTTTACTGCGTTCCACTTTTTAAAATATTTTAAGCTAAATCTGTGGACATTGTATTAGTTCTGAGTATAAATAAAGGAGATGGCTTTCTGATGATCACTTGCCAGATTATTCATCAGTTATTCATCGAAATGTGTGGAGAATTACACTAATTTTCTTCACCAAATGACAAATTTACGAAACAAACTGCAGAATCATGAGCGTGTAGTAGAACATCCACCAAGATGTGTTTTCTCCACACGCTGCATTTTTCTGTGTTAAATGTATCCCGTTTCCAGGAAAGCGCGCGATGGGGTGTGTAAAAGTGGCCGGCCGGTCTAATTTAATCCCCCCGAAATGAGTGACCGCGCTCGGAGCAGAAACAGCGCTGCGGCCACTGGCAGGAAGCGGACAGCCCTGTGTGTAAATTTACAGTGCGGCTCCTCACACCGTCTCGGGGCCACACAGTGAGCCGGCGGCTCTGGGGGAGCGGGCCGAGGAAGCCGGAGAGAGAACATTAGTGCCATGGGGGGGGGTCGGGCTCAGTCCTGCTTGGCCCCTATGGTTTCCTCTTGGTGTGGGGTCCCTGCTTCAGCTTCTTACGGCCACCCCCCCCCAGGTTGGGGACCCCGGCCAGGCCAGTGGGAAAGCAGGAGACGCGCCGGGCTATTAATACCGTCGTTTCCACACTGACTCTCAGGGGAAGCTTCCAACAGGAAGGTCCCAGAATGCTCTGCTGGGGGGGGCGGCCCCTACATTTAACCCCTTCCTGCCCTCCCCCACCCCTCACCCCCCTCCAAATCCACCATGTCAGCTTCCATCCAGTGCTCACAAACTCAGTCATGCAAAACCACTCTGACGGTTCCTATGCATTAGCCCCTTACATCGCAATTTAAGAGCCTTAATAAACATGATCTACTGCTTACTATGATTGCTTAGACAGGTATATTTTTTTTAAGCAAGGCTTTATGTCTTTTGGCGTTACTGGGTAAAAAATAGACATTGGTGTTTCATTGAATACTATACTGTTTGAATAGAAACAGACGAGATTCCTCTTGGATCGGTTATAGCTCTATAAATCTTCTATTTACACCTCCTTGGATTCCTGTGTCCTTTAATTGATGTTCCATTGTTTAATGCTTCACATTCTCCTTTACTTTTTTTTTTTTTACAGCTGACCCATCGAGATTCCAATGCTAAATCAACAAATGAGGGTCCTCGATCATGGGTCCCGTGTTCCCTAGAGTGATTCGTGACACACCCATGCCCAGCCAGCTACTCTCGGTATCCAAGGCAATCCCCCCCAGTTAAAAAAAATAAAACAATATGGTTGAAGCTAAAAGTTCAGGTGTTTTTTTGTTTATGTTTTTTTAATATGTATAAATATAATATGTGCTGCGTCTGAGGATGTGTGAACATTCTGAAAAATGCTGCGCTCATGTGGGAGCTAGTGCTGGACGAACCCCTCGGCCACCGAGACATTTCCCAGCTCGTCAAATGGGCCGCGGGCAGCCGGGGCCCAGCACCAGAATGCGTGCACTCCGCCTGAGAGGGATTTTTCACTAATCAAAAGGTAATTTGCTCGTTTTGGCCTCTTGCAAATGAAATCAGACCCAACGAGCTGAATTTATGATGTGTCTGCCAGCTTTTCTCTGGTGCAAATCTCCCAGTAACATGCTCTCCAGACGCGCCCCACATCCACAGCGCAGCTGGATCCGATTACAGCTCTGTACAGTAGCTATTCTTTTCCAGGGCCCCCCCCCACCCCCACCCCCTCACGTGACGCTTATTAGAAATGTAACCGACTGCCGCGGTAGTTTGTTACAGGTTTATGTGACACAGGTGCTGCTTCGGATCGGCGCGAATCGCTGGGCGGCCATCGAATACAGCTCCCCGATACAATGTCTGGAAAGCACTGACGTTTCTGCTAAAGGCGTCCAAAACCATAATATGTGACTCAGCTTCGGACTTTATGTCAAATAAGGGAAATATGCATTTGATTTTGCCCCGAGATGGTTTCTTTGTTAAGTTAGGTCACGAAAATTTCTAGGCATTTCCTTGCAGGAGAGACTGGAACAACAACAGCTTTATTCTCCTGCCACGTTCTCTGGTGGCCTATAGTGGCGGGGATCGCAAACGCAGGAATATCGAGGGGTACTGTTTCACCTGATGACATCTCACAACTATTTTTATTGGCTACTTAAAAAAATGACTGTCATTCTGTGGCAGAAGGGCAGTGGAATTCAGTAGCAGACAGTTGGGTCGCAGTTCATCTGAGCAAGAATGTTATAAAAAGTTACTTAATATCTCCTATTTTATATGGTTCTGAAAAAATAAAAATAAAAGCAGGAGACGCTGAGTGTGCAGTGAGGGAGGAGTAGCCGGTGCATTCAGTCTGGCCAGGAAGGGAAAGAGAGGGAGGGGTAGTCATCTGGGGCCAAATGTGCACCACTTGACAACCTACCCAGAGGCCCCTGGGGGGCCTTTAAGGACACATGATCCACAGAGCCCAAACATCAGGTGTGTGAGAGTGTGAGCCAGCCATTCTGCCCCACTTCAGATTTAACCCTTTCAGCGCCTCATGTATCACAGCTCCGTAAGACGGGAAACTCTGTCTCAGTCTTTACAATGATGTCATAATTGGTAGGATTCGTTATTAAACACTCAGCCAGTATCCAATTAGAAGACATCAACAACCTGATTTCTGGTCATTAATGAATCATCGCTTCTATCAATTTATTTTTCAATGCAGATAATAATTTTAACATGTAAGATGTTCTGTGTCTTGGGTCAGATGAATGACTATTTCTTTCACATTGTAGCTAGGGTGACCCTGTTAAAACCGTATTTTTAATTTCTATGTTTTTAGTCTTTTTTGCACTGCCTTGAAGTTCCAGCATAAAGTTTCCGACTGGTCACATTCCTGACGAGGTTAGCTATGCAGATGAGGAACAGGAATAAAGGCCGTCTGTTTCCAGGTTGGAGTCTATGGCACTGATTTAATACATTTCCCAGTGGTATCTGATGAATGAATCTCTTGCCCAGAGGAGTGCAGCTGTGTAGGGGCAGGAGGTGGGAACACAATGCGATTTCTCTCACTCCACATTTTATGCAGTGTAGACTTATTCTAAGGAAACAGATATATTTTTTTTTGCCAGATTCTGTAAAAAAGAGCAACCCTTACTTAGAATGAAAAAATCATTTAGTGACTTTTTGATATGTTTTGAAAGTAGCAATAAAGCTGTTTTAATTCATTTATATTTTTTACACACATACACACACACATATATATATACACATATTATTTTTTTTCCCCTGGCTATTTCAGTGTTATTGTGGGAAACTATCTGGTGATCTGCTTTGCCAACTAAGCATCTTTCACTCTACCTTTCAAGCAGAAAAAGTCAGATACATTGTTTCGTCCAGATGCTAGGAACCGCCTTGTTGGGTGTTGGAATGCCTGGATGCCTGCTGTTGGAAAGCCTGGATGAGACACCCCCATATATCAATGACGCTCCAGAAGTCACTCTGCTTTTCCCGCTGAGGTTAACAGCAGAGGCCGGATTAAGTGGGAACAATGGCTAGGGCAGCAGGGAAGGCTCTTCACAGACACAACTGCCAAGTTTTTCTCACGTCATGGGCTGCCAATGGATGCTGGAATGTAAGGCAGTATCTTGATGTCACCGACACCCGGCCCCCCCTCAGCTGTCCCCCCTTAAAGGAGTCACATTTCACAAGCTCTTTACCTTGACTAGGCAGAGACTCCCTTATCCTATCGGGGGGGTCACCCCGCTTTGTCCCCAGAACATGTGCTGCTCTCAGATTACAGGCCTGACACCCCCCCCCCAACCCACAACAAATAAGATCTCTGCCACTACACTGAGGAGAAGCCCCATGACCTCCTAAAACGGGGAGTCATATTGAAGAGAAGTCCCCCCCAGCACCATGGAGGGTCACTGTTCAGTCACTGCAGGGACGGGTGTCTACTGCCAGGCCTTATCTACGTCTCAATGTTCCCCAAGAACACCAGCAGCAGATCTTCATTGACCACAATTAAATCCGACTTCTCTGAACGTCCAACGTTCAACCATTTTTCCAAACCTTACCCTAACCCCACATTCATTACTTTCTCTTTTATTGAAAAGTCCTTCCTATTTGTGGACTGAAATAATAGTGACATAGTAGTACAATTGCAACCACACACACACGCAGTAATAAATATGCTTCAAGCTCTATTGCGTTACATTATTTGCACTCAGATTAGATGCCAAACCGCATTCAGTTGTCTGAGAACTTGAGTACAATGACAATCAGGCTAAGTCTAATCTAATATTATCTGCATTATATGTATGTGTGTGTTGGGGGGGTGAATATAATTTTGTGTTTTAGTTTTTCTTCCAGTAGACACTGCATGCAATTTCCGGATATGAATATATATATATATATATATATACACATATAGATATATATATATAGATAGATAGATACATATATGCGTGTCTGTGTGTGTGCGTGTGTTATATGCAATATATATATATTAATGTAGCAGCACCAAATTACGCAGTGTGTATGTTTTTGGAAGAAGAGAACATTAACTTTTATATGTTAATAATTATGCTGAAGCAGTCTTTAATATGCTTTTGGAACACATGCGCGGCTCACTTAGGATGTCTCATTTTCCCCACCCCAAGGTTATTCAAAGTGAATGAAGTGGTGTTTGAGAAGTCCTCCATTGCCGCTAACAGGCAGCGCAGGCTCACTCTCGTCAGCACAACGCTTTTTGGCATCTAGCTTGATTATTATCTGCTGCATAAATTGCTAACATCTGGGCTGTCCGCGGCTGATAGGCACAGAGTTTATATATTGAAACTGTTGGAATGTGAACAATTACCTCTTTCATTTTCTCACAAACCTTAATATAGTACGTATAAAAAGGGCTCTCTTCTTTGCTAAAATGACTTTTTTGGACAGTAGGTTCACGACGGGCCAATGCCCAGAACATCTACAGACGATAAGGTCCTTTGGTGGTCTTTTACTGCCAGTGGACTATGAGGTGGACCTTATTCTCCAAATATTTTCCTATTATTTATTTATCTATCTATTTGCTACATTAAATTAATTTGTTAATTAGTTAAATAAATTTAAGTTAATTAGATTCATTCATTTGGCCTTTATATTTTTTTTATTATTTTTACAATGTTTGTCATATACTTATTCATATTTTTATCTTTTAAGGTACTTTGGGACATTTTTTGGTATATTGTATGAAAAACATGAATCCATTATTTTTGTTTTCATCATAACTCCGTTAAACTTGATTGAGGTACTTCCTCTGTTTGTGCTGTAGTTGATTTCCTTCCTTCCATCCATCCATCCATCCATCCATCCTTTTTCTAATGCCATTTGTCCTATGCAGGGTATAGTTCATTTCTTGTTGAAGTAAACTACTAGATCAATGTGGATTTAAGCAAGTAACTTCCAATGAAAGATGCTAGACGTCACACAAAATACAAAAATCAAATTCACGACAATGAAACAATCCCAAGGTGTTGACCATCATCATCACAATTAAAATAGTACTGGAAAGAAACTTCACACATTAATACCCCAGGAGGCACTTTCAAAAGCTGCACGTGGAGGGTAATTAAAGCTGCGACGGCCGCCTGTGGAAATCTGGCACAGCTTCATGTACTGTATTGATATGGCTGGCATTACGGTGAATGAAACTCGGTGCTCGTGTTTCACATAAATAGCATTGCCTGCAGTGCTTGTGTGCAGTTTGGCTTCAGCAAGGCACAGGCTTTGCATGATCAGAGTGGCCAATCGAACACCGTTCTGTGAGCTGTGTTTTCTCACACTGGATTCCAGTTTCAGAATTGCATCAAATCAATTTAAAAGCAGGCTGTGAACATAGTAAGCTGTGGCATGATGTGGTATATAAAGGGGGGGGGCTGTTATTGTCAGACTTGACACCTATTGACACTTTATTGCACGTGTACTAATTGAATTACTACAGCCCAGCACAAGGTATAATAAAACTCATAAAGAATACCACTTCTTTCTTGTAGCAGCGTTAAAATTTCACCCCCATTTGATTCCCATCATGCTTTGAAGTAGCTTTGAACTTGCTCTGAAAACAAAAAAAGGCCAAATCGGGAAATATTGTACAGTTGACATACTGTGACTCTTCAGGAAATTTGCAAGGGTTTGACATTGGAAGGGAGGAATGCGGTTTAGGATTGAAACGTCAGACGAACGTGTCGTAAAAGCCACTGAAGCCTTCACTCCGCAGTAAGGAGAAATAGAGGGAGAATCCAAGATCAACATGACGCTGCGGCGCTTGCCCTGTGGCAGGGCCCAGGGAGCCTGGAACATCGTAAAAGAGAACTCCGGACGCTATCACGGCTACGTTGCTTTCACACACTCAGGCACTATCCCAGGGACCCCGGATCAGAGCTGATGGTTTATTATGCCGCTCTCGATGTCTGAAACTGTTTGAATCAGTCGGAACATGAAGAAACTATCTGTAAAGACGCTGGACGGCAGCTGCATCAAAGGCGTCCGGCGTAATATCACACGGGACTCGCTGGGACTCCCACGGAGTCATTGGCCCACCTCTCCTCTACTCAGTTTGCTCTCTATCTTGAGAGGTCTGGCACTTCTCCTGCCATATAAAATGAAGAGCCCAGCCACACTGTAAACAATGATCAGACATCAATGCAAAAAAAATAATAATAATGTCCGGGACCAAAGCCAGCTACTTTCACTACCAGTAGTTTGGATCTTAACAATTATCTTATCGAAACAACAGATTCCTGGAATATTTATTTTTCTTTATATGCCAGAGAGGATCCAGGCCATGGGCAGCCCTGCCATGAGCACCCTGTTGTGTCCCGAACATGCACCTTTGCAAAAAATCCACGCCAAACTGGAACACTGCCGGTCCAGCAAATGCTACTCAACGCTAATAACAATCAGTTTTCCTGTACTTAAAATGGTCCTGACATTGAATATTTCATTTAAATTCAGTTCTGGGCAATGGGACAAAGCTAAACGCAATTCAAAATGCCAATTCCTGAGTATCGGTCAGCGATGGTTTGGAAAGAAAAGCTTGCTATGCAATTCTTGAAAATGAGAATGACAAGTAAAGGTAAATCGCATGTAGATTTTATATTTAATAGAAATATGATGGTTCTGGTGATGAAAAACGCATTTAAAGTGACAGGGGGGTCTCAAATATCAAAAATCAGGTTAATATACAACCAGATAACATAAATGCGATAATATGGGAAGAATATACAAACAAAATGATTAGTTGGCAATAATATGCTAACTAAATGTCCATTATTAAGATGTTTCAGATTGCTTTCTTATTATTCCTATTTTTACTGTAATACTTTAGCCTGCCATACTATTAAACAATTTATTGTTAAAATAACAGGTTTAAATTTAGTCATGGTTACCAATTGCACTGAAAAATAATCTTTGAATTGTGTACTCTGTATAGGTCACCCCCAATCCATGGTGTGTCCACTAGCCAATG
The DNA here is from genome assembly GCA_026774425.1 of Petrocephalus zakoni. Lineage (NCBI taxonomy): Eukaryota > Metazoa > Chordata > Actinopteri > Osteoglossiformes > Mormyridae > Petrocephalus > Petrocephalus zakoni. The sequence goes on from JAODKN010000079.1 coordinate 8,587,525, forward strand.
GAGTGCTCTCTTTGAAAGAGTTGACTATGTAAAAGTGCTTGCCAAATTCTTTCTGAATCCAAGCATTGTAGCTATGGCTACAATTTGAATAAACATTATAGCTCCAGCAGCTTTATGTAGACAGACAGGGCAAAGGTGTCAGTATTACTGTATGGAAATGCTTGAAGATACCATTTCAAGTTATCTGCAGCTATTGACTATAATAACCCATGGTTATTTATAATAATGTGTTTCAGGTCTTTCCCTTATGTAACTACGTTTTATAATTCCAGTTAATCATTTTTATTATTATTATTTTTGCATTTCAGGCCAGAGAAATATGGCAAATCACCCCCTCTCTGGCCTGTTTAAGAGGATGATAATGTTAATATTCTATGCCTCGAGTAAGAAAACCTTCTCAGCTGTTCCCCGGGGCTCTGGATGGAAGGCATTGCTGCGAGAGACACGTAGTGCAGAAACCACACTGGAAAATTTTAAGACATAAGCGTGTGTGTGTGTCATTATTTGTAAGTATTACATCTTGGGGACAAAATGTCCCCACAATGTGATAAAATCCTGTAACTTTTTTTAACTTTCCACACTTTTGGGAACATTTTTCAGGTCCCCATTTGGATGCCCTCAGTTTTATAAAAATCGGTGAATGCAATCAAAAAAGTAAAAAAAAAATCTTGCAATTTGGTTGGTTACTTATGGTTAAGGTTAGGGCTGGGTAGGGGTTAATGGTGCTGTGACACGGATTAGGGTTTTTCCCATATAAATGAATGGACGGTCCCCATTTAGATAGGTACACGGGTCTGTGTGTGTGCGTGCATGTGTGTGTGAATGGTACATTCACTGGTTCCAAATGCCATCTGATGATATGTCAGAATAAGTGCACTTGATAAGCGTCAAATCATACTGACTACCGACTGTGAAAGGGGGAAGTGAAACTTTCCTCCCCACTCGATTCCTCAAATTCACAGTGCACACTATGCATAATTCATAGCACTTTGTGAGTAGTCCGGATCTTATTCTGCGATAGGTGTACAATGTCCTCAGTCAAAGAGTACAATGTTGTTATTTATTTAGGAATACCTGGCAGGCTATGTTTCGTATCGGCTGAGTTTTATAGCCTGTGAAGCATCACTGAGTGGATTGTGTGTCTCTCATTCCAAGCTGACACACAGGAAGCCAACCGGAAAAATGTGAGAGGAAGGGGAGGGAAAGCGAACGAGACAGGGGACCCAGACAGGAAGTAAAGAACTGCTTCCTGGGACTGAAACTGATCTTTTAGAGGAAGACACGGCTATATGGGGTAACAGCAGCCACAGCCGGTAACAGGACAGGAGGATGCAGCCGTGTGGGGTAACAGCAGCCACAGCCGGTATCGGGACAGGAGGACGCGGCCGTGTGGGGTAACAGCAGCCACAGC